>PVLA01010625.1:0-7500 GCA_004027455.1 Hydrochoerus hydrochaeris
CTCTCCCCTCTCCTCTCCTCTCTTCTTCCCTTTCCTTACCAAACAATGTACTACTGTAAATAACGGTAGAATGAATATCTCTAGCCTGCAACATGATCTTACTGGCTCAGAATTTGTTCTTATTTTGCTTTGTTTTGCATTTTGAGAATGCTGCCCTCACTTTTTTTTTCCAAAATGGAGACCCAACTCTGCAGCTGGACATGTGCAAGACTGTTGGCTTCCGCTGGACTGATGGACACCCCAGTATTCATTGTGAAAATTTTCAACACAACAACAGTTCAGTGGGTTTTTCAATGCACCCCTATGTACCACATCAGGGTGACTCTGGAGCCCACACTTTTATTTCTGAAATGCTGGTCAGAAATTAGCTAGAAGAGAGCTGAGTGCCACCCTCCAACTGCCCCATCATAATCATGGCAATTTATTATATATATATAATATTTTATTGATTTTATTTCAATGCATATTGGGTTTTTTTTTTGCTTGATCTGCATGCTGAAGTTATAGCCAGCTCGTAAACTATCAGATATTACTTGTATATTTGTAGGTGATGAACGAATGATCAGAGAGGTTAGCAGGTCTGTGAAAGATCACACAGCACAGAGAGAGGGGGTTAGGCTTGACCACAGGCTCACAGAGATCTCAGGGAACCACACCTGCTGTTCCCACCTGCTTCACCAGTCCTGTCCTCCCCATGACCAGGCCTCAAGTCCCACATCCCGATTCACACAGGTCCCTTGTGGACCATCAGCTCCTGGTTCTGTGTCACTGACTGTGGGCCTTTCTGGAGCTGTATCAGCCACCACCCTGCCAGGGCGAAGATCCAGGACCAACCACAGTACTGGTACAGCTCAGCCATAGAGCACAGGTAGCATGTGGGGGTCTAGCTTTGATGCCTGGTGCCAAAACAGATAAAACCCGTGGAAAGGAGACCAGCTTGCAGCGCCTTCCTGAAGACGCCATCATCTCTAGCAGCACAGGATGAGCTGGACCAGGGCTGGGCCTAGGGACAGCATGCACTGCACCATTCCCCGAGAAGAATCCAAAGGGTCTGGCGCATCTGGAAGCCTGGGTTCACCCCTGGAGAGGGGGCCCCACTCTGTCAGGGCTAGTGTCCGGAGAGCTGCCCCACAGCCCTCTCTTCTGTCACCAGCTGTGGCTTCCCTGGCACACGAGGCTGTGCACATGCGCTCTGGCTCTGTGCTGCCCACTCGTATTTTACATTCAAGGCCACACTTGTCTTGTGTGGACAGTGCTGTCCTGGTCACGGCAGTTCCCTGTGATGGAGAACCGCACCCAATCCTCGCTGTGGCAGCCAGAGGTCCCTGAGCGCTCCAGAGGGAGGCTTTGGGCTGACGTCTGGGGGCCTTGGACCCCCAGGAAAATGCCTGCCTCTGCAGGGTTCTCGGCGGTGGCCCAGGACCTCTCTCCTTTTCTCAGCCTGCAGGGCAGCAGCTACTCGCCTTGGAGGATGCAGTCCCCGGGCTGGAAAGCCATCTGAAGGCCTGGCCACGGGGCCATCTGCTTGTACTTGCCCTTTGGAAAAATCAATGTGTTTGATTTTTGGACGGTCAGTTTCTTAAGCCTGGAATGTTCATCGGAACACCATGGGTGGAAAAGGTCCCGCTTCCCGGTCTCTTTGATCTCCGCAGCATGTCCAGATGTCCTCACAATTTCCCAAAATGGGCCTGGAGAAGTCTCAAGGTGAGAAGAGCTGCGGGGAGCGTGGGGGTCACCATGGGGACACCACGTCTCTTCTCAGAGCAAGCACAAGTCCTCTCACGAACTCGTGAGCATACTTGGAATTAAGCGAGGTTTCCTCAGATCTGACACTTGTCCCTTGACATATTGCCCCAGCACAAGTGAGGGCAGCACTCTGGGTGCAGGCTGGTTGTTAAATGCACGGCCTGGCTACCCTCCTGCTGGGGTTCTGGGCAGGGAATGGCAGCCAGATCAGAGGGGCCCGAGGGCCACGGGGTGGACCTGGAGTGATGGAGTTCGAGAGGACCCTCCCTAAAACCAGTCCCGCAGCCTCTCGTGAGGCCAGCACCTCCATAGAGCTGAGCACCATTGCCATCTTGTTTTGATTTATTCCCTGAGAGGTGACTATCATTGCTGGGCTCAAGCGAAGTTCCTGCTTCAGCCTCCCAAGTACTGCAGTCCAGGGCCTGCTGCCTGCCTGGCTCCAAGTTTAGTCTTAGAGTTGGCCCCAAGTGCTGGCCTGGTATCCTCAACACTGTGACTTGCTGAGCCTCTCCCTTCAGCCAGCAGTCTTGATTTAATCTCTCCATGTCATTATTTGTGTGCCCCAGACACACTGAAGTGGCAGCACAGTTACTTTTGTAGAAATTTTTCTTCTTTCCTAGGATAAAGGGCAGCCGTTTTCCCTTCCACAGGAGTCTCAGGCCAGGGAATAAAAGCAGCCAATGCAGGACTGAGTGGGGAACTCACCTGCCTTTTCCCCTGAACCCGGTGCTTTGCATGATTCGCAGATAAATTAACCTTGGGCTACAACCTGTGACAACTGTCAGTTAACAGACAAAGGCTGGAGACTTAGGGAGCCTGGAAAGGTTGCCCAAGACTTCAAGATCAGAGCAGAAAAGCAGGCAGCTGCGAGTCCAAAGTCCAGACTCTTTGGAGAGGAAGCCATGCAGAGGGAGACAGGACTCGGCAGCTGTGGGAGGGCTCCTGGCCCCAGATCTGCAGGGAGGAGTGATAGGAGCAGACCAGGGTCCTGACCAGGAAGGCCCCCAGGGCAGCCCCAGGACCCCAAACTATAGCCTGAGCCACTCAGAACCACACCTGTCCAGGCAGGAACTACAGCCTGCCCAACAGGAGGACACAGGAGATTATGTTCAGTAGGCTGTCATGCAGGGCCACTCCTCATGGTGACCACAGTGTCCTCTGGCTATCAAGGTGTGGAGGGCTGGCTTGTCACCTTCAGCCTGCATCCGCACTTGGCCAGATGGCATTCAGGCAGCACTCGGCCTCTGGCTGACTAATCTGTCCAGGTACAAGAGTAAACATGGAGCAGGGACACCATCTGGCCCTGACTCACATGCTGGCCGGAATTGCCACCATGGCACCCAGCATCTGCTTTCCTGGGCCACAGCAGGAACAACTCCATGGGACAGAGGGACAGAGGGACTGAGGGAGCTCGTTGTGACGCTGAATGAGGATTGGCCAACAGCCCAGGGCCATGTGCACCAGGCGGACACATCCCAAACAGCATTTAGTTTGCAGTCATGGGATTGAGCCCAGGGCCTCTCTTATGCGAGCTAGCTAGACTTCACTGCTGAGCCCCCCGCCACCCCAAGGACATTTGCTTTCACAATGTGTTTGGTTCTGCTGGACAGCCTTCAGCTCCCTTCCCTCCTTGATCGTTGCAAGGCCTGGGCCATGAGTTGGGAGGCCTCTCCCGCTGCTGGTTGGGGACTTTATCCCAAGGTTAACACACAGTGCCCTTTGCTCAAAGGCTGTGCTGTCATTGTTGGGAAGCAGCGTCTCACAGGTACCCACGTCCTCTGCCCCAGCAGGGCTCCCCAGCAGCAGAGCCAGAGGGTAGAACTGGGGGCCAAGAGCATGCAGGTGCCTGAGGAGGGGGACTTGCAGCTCCAGCAGGATGATAAGCCCCTGGGCTTCTCTGTCCCATAGCCCACTCACTGGAGGGCAGTGCAGGTTAGCCCAGGCCAGGGTGGAAGTGGGGAGCACAGGGCCACTGAGGAGTTCACCTGTCCCATTAATTCATTTCCCAGATGCAGCGATCCCAGCACGGGAGGCATGGAGCCCATGAGCTGCCCTCAGGAGGAACTATGAGATGGGCTCGGAGCCTCCTGGAGGTGTGTGGCTCCCCCAGCAACACAGGGCCAGTGGGTCCCTCATGTTTCTTAGTCACTCTGTGCCACCCACCTTTGGGACCTACGGGTGGACTTTCTGCCCTCATCCCGCAAGCCTGTGGTCACCTGCAGCCAGAGCTCCGATGGCAGGGAAAGGCAGGAGTTCCAGACTGAGTCTTGACATCTTCAAGAGCTTCTCAGGCCTTCTGTAGTTTCCTGTTCCCCAGCCTGACTGACCTCGATGGTGAGTGCCCAGGACCAAGACCTCCCAAGGGTGACTGATCCCGTGTGGCATGGAGTGTCTGGCTCTACACCAGGCCCCGAGAAGACGCCAGGGCCTTCAGGTTCTGTGCAGATGGAGAAGATGCAATGTGTGATGGGTCTCCTTAAACTGTGTCAGAAGCTTCCTGTCCTGGGGCAGCACCTGGCTAGCGGGGCTGGACCAAGATGGCCCCCAGGAGCGTCCAAACCCTTTCCCCCAACCTAGATCTCCTGTCCAAACCCTGCCCTCCCAGTCCTGCCCACAAGGAACGTAGGGTTTCCTGGACTTTCTCCATCATTTGTGTTTTCAGTCCTGCAGTCTCTTGAGCTGTTCTTGTAAAGCCAAAATTCCAACCCAATTTCCAGAACATTCACAGTACCGGCCCAGGACAGGATTTGCTCCTTACGTTGTAGAAAGCTGGACTTCATTCTGGGTGCAGCCCCTAGTTAGCAGAATGGGAGAGCTTTTTGGGAACGAAGCCTTAAGGACAGTAACCCTTCCAGGAATGCAGGAGTAAAGCGCTGGGCTTCCCACCCATCAGAACAGAGTTTGGTTGAGGGACAAGCATGGCTTGCAGGTCTCCAGCTTCACCAAGTAAAGGCGGGTACAGGCAGCGCCACTCCAGGTGGGGCGTCTGCTCCTCAGGAGACCCTTGTGTGCATTGGTGACACAAGTCAGCCCCTGCTGAGTTCCCTCTGCTTCACAGTTTCCCCCACCCAGCAATCACCAGCTTGGGCACCAGACCAGTGCTCTCTGGACACCAAGCCCTCACCTTCCAATAACTGCACTGCCCCAGCCTCCTCCTGCAGTTCCTTCCTCCCACCCCAGCCGTCCTGCTTCTTAGTCCATGTCACACTTCACAACCCAGACTGGGGGGTCTGTAAGGAGCGGAGACAACCAGCTTTCAGTTCTAGAGGCTGGAAGTCCAAGGTCAAGGAGCTGGCATGTGGGAGGACTTCCTGCTCTGTCCTCACACTGTGGAGGAAGGAGTGTCCTCACAGGATCTCAAACTCACTCTCTGTGCTGAAGTCACTTACACAGTCGCAACCCTAATCTGCTCCACAGGCCCTGACTCCAAGACAGAGGGAGGCCACACCTCCAACACTGGGCCTGGTGCTTCATGGGCACAGCCATGCCTCAGGGAACCCGAGCTCAGACGCGAAGCCTCCTGTTCCTCTCTTCAGGGAGTACAGCGAAGCCCAGCCCCACAGTCTCAGGGGGAAGCTAGAGGAGCACTGTGTGTCTGGCTTTACCCTCCAAGCCCGTCTTCCCTGGATGCCAGTTTTTACACATTTTACCTGGAAGAATCTCTCCAATCTGTCCATCCCTTGCTTTCAATATACTCTAGTTAAAATCTACAACAAAACCATAAACAATGTAGTAGCTCGTCTATAATTTATGCTCTTTCTTACCCATTCTTCACAGAGCCACATAAGCTTACCTCTTACATGCAGAATGAACATGCATTGCCGGCCCTGACCTTTGATGTCCCAGTGCTCCTGGGACCCCCTCTTCCAGCTCCCTCCTCCCTAAGGCCAACCCCTGCGCTCCCCACCTCGAGGCTACAAATAGCCACCATCCTTGTCAATCCCAGGACCTAGGGGTGACTGTTCGGTCTTCACTGAACTGGTGACAACCCAATCAAAGTGTCACCTGCCCACCCCTGAGAGTGGAGGTGCAAGGTTCTTGTCCCCACCCTGTGATGGCAAGTGGTGTGTGTGCACGTGCTGTGACATGGGCACAGGTCCTCACATCCATGTGTCTTTCCTGCCACTTTGCCATGGACTGCTTCTCACTGTGCTCTTCTGCATTTCCCACATGACTGTCATGTCCTTCCAGTCCTTAGGCCAGATTTGAGGAGTCACCCCAACCCTGCCCTCTGCCCCCCTACATGTCCAGTGTGCCAGGAGTCTTACGGGGTCCCTTGTGAGATGCCTCTGAAACCCGCTCAACTACCTCCCTGGCAAGGCCCATGAGATCCACCTGCCTCGTTGCAGGTCTGTGCAGAAGGTTCCCGCTCCTCACCTCACTCCACCCTAGACTGGCTACAGCCCACCCAGCAGAGCAGACAGAGTGGCCTTCTGAGAGGACAGGGCATTGGCATCCTCTGCACCCCAGCATTTCCAGGGGCAACGCCAGTGCAGGAGGCTACGCACAGTTCTCAGTGCCCTGTTCCACTGCAGCCATCAGCCACTCTGTCAGAGCTCAATGGCCCCAGTCCATCTGCAATGTCCCCTCAGCCTAACACCCTCCCCTCTTCTCTCCCTTGTGCCAGTGCCACTTCCTTAATGAGGACCCCACGTTCACAGTGACAATTCATGTGCCCCCCTCTCCCTTTCATACTTTCTTTTTCTCCCTAGCTCCCTGGCTTGGAGGAGACTGAAATACTCTTCCATCTTATTTTCTTGGTTACTGTGCTCACGAGAAGATAAGCACGCTTTTGACTCAAAAATATGTCCCCGGTTTAATTTCCTTCTGTTAAGTCAGTATTCTACATTTTGGTTGACATAGTATTTGCCTGCATTGTGGGGTACAGTTCAGTAATTCAACACGTTTACAGTCTAACGTGCAGATCTGGATAAGCAGCATCTCCACCCGCTCAGCATGTTTGTTTCTATGTGTTATGAAGCTTGGCATCCTCCTTTCTAAGTAGTGTGACATCTGTCATACATGACTGTGTGCTCTGGTCACCCTACTGGGTGGGCTCAGTCCAGGGCTCACTGTCCAGCTGTTTTGGTTCTTGGTGCCCAACCTCCCTGACTCGCCTTCCCCTCTCTTCATGGTCTCTAGTGACCCCCACTTCTGCTCTCCTCAATGAGATCAACAAATGATGGGAACATGAGTATTTAAACAAGTGATATGTGATCAGCTATTTATAGAGCTGAACTCTAGAAGTATAATTAATATTAAAAATAAACAGATAAAAGTAATTTTAGTGATATTCTCTCTCCTAATGCTTCCCCAAATCACATCAGTACATAACCAATACAAAAACACTCCTGAGCCATTCTGTGCTCTCCTTTCACATCCAGTCACCCAAATCTGGTGTGCAAGTCACACTTGGGGTGCATCTCACGGGGTACTGCCCCCTAGCAAGGGCTCCAAAGCTACAAGAGTTCCCGTCTGGGATGGCACAGGTGCAGACATTCCCCGGTTCAGGCATGGTACTGGGTAAAAGGTTGGTTTTGTTGACTTGTCCTTGTAATAAATTCTTGCCAAATTCTAGTGCTTTAACAGAGTTGCTTGTCAGATTAGCCATATAAATTTTATTAATGACTCATCAGTCTGTTCCCTCTCAGTGACATCTGTGAGCGGCTGTAATCTGGACACCTGCTGGATGTATCCCAGAGTCTAGTCCTGACCTAGTGTGAGTCCTGAGAGTTGGGGCTTCTTTATTCTTTT
>PVLA01010625.1:12500-61475 GCA_004027455.1 Hydrochoerus hydrochaeris
CCAGGTGAGCACCAGGCATTCTGCTGCTCAGGCTCCCTGGGTGACTCTCAGCTGTGTACAGGTGGTTTTGAAGGTCACACTTACTGTATTGTTCTTTGTGCTGTCACAAGCTGGCTTGCCAGGGAAGTCTGAGTAAAGTGAAGGTGATGGGGAAGGAAGGTACCGCTGGGCCTGGGGCAGCCTGTGCTGAGGACACAGGGACATGGAATCGATGCGTGCTCCGCGACCTCGGCAACAGGGCAGACAGGGAGAAGCTGCACTCTGTAAATGTGTGCAGGGGGAGGGGGAAATGCGGCTGGAAGGCAGGGACCATGAGGAGCAGCCGGACACGGTCCCTTCACTCTAGGAACTCACAAAGGGCAACTGAATAGGCATTACAATGGCAATAATCGGATGGCAGCAATTGGTCTTGCCTCGGTGGCTCTGTATGTCTGTGTGCGAAGCCCTGCAGCCAGGGAAACCGGGGGAGGCTGCTGGAAGCCCAGTAGCTATGGACCTCTTATCTTTATTAATGCCCTGCGAGGCGCAGTCACACTGTCCTCGTCTCGATAGAGCAAGTAAACAGAGGCGGTGCAAGTGCAGGAGGCTGCCAGGGGCGCCCAGCGCTCACCTGGGTGGTCACGGAGAGGTCAGCCAGACCCTGCGGAGGAGGGCTGCTCTTGGTTTGCTCCTCTGCAAGTGTTCGGTGAACTCGCTCCCCGCGGCAGTTAAGTTGATAAACTGCGAGCTCCCACTCCTGAGCGCTTCCTTCCACCTTTGAGATGGCAGATGCGGAGCGGTCCCCAGGTGGGCAGCGCACACTCCTCTGTGGCCTGCCTTCTTGGTGAGTTGCACAGGTTCTGTCAACTGCAGCGGGGGTGGCAGTCGCTGTGCTGCTCTCCTGGCCTGGTGCTGTACATTCAGCAAAGAGTCAGTGACTCCAAAGCTATGGCACAGGTGGCCTTTCTCCTGCTGCGTGGGACCAGGCATTTTGGATTTTGACTTTTTTTACTTACTTGGAATATCTGAGCCTAGAGGGAGGGGACCCAAGTGTGGGCTTGAAACTCACCTGCTTTCTGCATTCCTGTCTGCAGAGCCTGCGAATCACCTTCCTGTGTTTCACATCCCTGCATTTCCTCTGCCACTTATCACAGGAGGTCAGGTGTGGAATTTCCCACTTACTGGCATTCAAGTGGTTTCAGGTTTGGGGTTTTCAGGTTTTCCTTCAGACCACAGGTGTTTAACCTCTGTCCACACACAAGCCTGAGGACTCACAGGCCCCTCAGTCACAGAGGCAGCCCCATCTGGGTGGACTGACTCAACCTATGTCTCGGGCCCTTCCAGCAGCAGAGGAAGACATCCCCCAGGGCTGTGGGCGCTGGGTTCCCACAGGGGCCTGGGGGTGCCGATCGCTTCAGCAGCCTTGGTAGCTGCAGCCGTGTTGCCTCCTGCTCTGTCCTGCTTTGGAAATGGGAAGGAAACAGCCTTGCCCTGCTTGACCCCTTCCACCGTTTTGTTTGTGTGTCGTGATTTTTTCTTCTCCGTAAATCAGCTCACAAGGTGTTCAGGCGGCCATGGTCGCTGGTGAGTTGGAGGAAGTGGAGCTGCGGATGTCAAAGTTTCTGCCAGCCAGCCAGGCTCTGGGTGCTGGTGGTATGGCCTCTGTCCCCTCTGAGGCCTGGGGGGTCCAGGGTCAGGTGCAGGGAGCCCATGCTGTCTCATCTCAGCTTTGCACTTGCAAACACAAGTTTTTCCTTTGCGCAGAGCTGGGCCCCGGCCGCCTGGAGCAGGAAGCCCGGGGCCTCCTCAGCTGGTTTCCAAGCTCCAGGAAGGGACTGGAAGAGAAATCTCCACAGAAGAGGAGAGTCCATGCCTGCTGCAGTTTCCTCATGCCTTGGCCTCCCCTTCTCTCCTTGAGCCTCCTTCTCCTTGTCTGTAGAATGAAGCAGATTTTTTTTCTTTTTAACAAAATTGTTCTCTTTTCAAATAAATTATAGTGTACAAACCCCAATCTATAAAACCTACAAAAGATATATTTTGTTAGTCTAATAACTAGTGAGCTTTCTAGTTCTTAGTTTATAACATTTACTAGACATGACTCAAGAATAATATAGTGATTTTTGTGGTTGATGTCTAAATGCAGCTTTTATTATATGAAAAGTAAAGCTGAGGGTCTTAACTGATGGCAGGCAGCATCGAATTCTGTCAACATCACCATACAAATTTTAAAATGAATTCTTGAAAAAGAAGTATGAGTTGTGTAGTCTGCCTCAGTGGCCAAGCAAGGACACCAAAGCTGTGTCTGCGGCCAGATGGTCACTGGCTGAGTCCCGGAGCCCCAGCCCCATGCCTTGGGTGTGCTCTTCATAGTTCTAGAATTTCTAGAATATAGAAGAGAGGGGAATATTCAAAAGAGTCCAGAGGACTGGGGCTCCAGTGGTGGAGCACTCGCATGCAGAAAGTCCCACAGCTCAAAAGGAAAAAAAAAAACAAAACCCAGACAAATGTTTCCTGGCCGCTGTGACACATGAGGGCAGCAAGGTCAGCAGCAAAGTCTTAAAGTTTGGAGCTGAGCTGTCCTCAGCAGCTGGCGCAGGACCCGGCCAGGGGGAGCAGCGAGGCCCAGGCTGCTGCCCTTTAACCCTTTGCTCTCCAGCCCGTGACGGAAGTGTGTTAGAGAGGGATCCCGCGTGGATCCCTTTCTGATGCGGTTCCCATCTGCAAAATACCTACCAATGGGAACAGACTCTGTCCTCTGACTCTGTCCCCGGATTCATGTGCACCCTCACACCAGCAGGCAGAGGACATTTCATCAAATGCCAGGCATGGGTTCTCTCACCCAGGGGCGCCCCAAGGGGCATGGCCTGGAGCTGCTCCTACTTGCCATGCTGCCCGGCAGTGCCTACTTCGTTGCTCTCTGGTTTGCAGTGACACTGCTGTCATTTTGATGCAGCCAGTGGTGTTGTCACAAACACAGACAGACAGACAGGCATTCTCTATCTGGTGAGCAGGTTCTGTGCCCTGTGGACTCTGAGCAGGCTGGAGTCCGGGTGCCTGTGGCCCTGTCCTGGGAAGCAGCCACTGGCCACATCCGGTCCTCACTTACATCATTGGCCTGAGTGACAGAGCTGGACGGAGGCCCCATGTCCTGTGCAGAGGGACTCTGAGCTGAAATGTCCTACTGTTTCCCACAAGCTGGGTCCTCAGGAATCTCCAGCTCTGGGGCATCCTGACTGCTGCCTCAGCCTCGCATTGCTGTTGGTCTGGGACCTCCCACACCCATCTTGACCATTGTCACCCAGGCCCTCCACTGCCCAGAGCCTGCTGAGAGAAGCTCAGGACAGGCAGCTGACCCAGACCTCTGGTCCCCAGCCGATTCCAAAAGGGGCAGCATGAATTTTTCAAGAGCAACAGCATGCCTTAAATCTAGGATGAATCACTGAAGAGCTAAGCAAACCTGCCTGTGCATGGGGAGACAATTCCTGGGGTCACCCTGGTCACCCAGGTGCGATCTCCTCAGGTCACCCTTGAGAGTCCCATCCTGGGCTCTGACCATCTCCCTGCCTTCTGAGGCCCTGTAGAGATTGCCAAATGTGCTATCCCTGTCTCCACCCTGGGTGTCTTAGGGGATCCTCTTTACCCCACCTTTCTCTCTCAGAACCCCATGGTGACCCCAACCTGAGGATCCCCAGGAGTCAGAAAAGCTAGAAAATCTAGGCCTTCCTGTTTGAGCCCCACCCTTGGTCCTTCCTGCTGGCACACAAGGCTCCTGTGTCCTGTGTGTCCTTCTGTCCCCAGGCAGACTGGGAGCACCCAGGCAAATGCTGGCATTTCAGTTGGTGAGAATTTCAAAGGCTCCTTGGCCTCCTGAGCCCTTCCCCCACTGCAAGGAAGAGAATGATTGCTTTGTCCTTCTGGGGCCACCACACTCAGCATACCTGGCTCAGCCTGCGCCCTATAAAGGCTTATCGTACGGCTGGTAGGAGACATTCTAATTCCTTCCTGTTTGTGGATCATCGCTCCTCAAAGCCTGCACCCAGGCCTTCCCGGGGCACCAGGTAACGTCACCATCACCAGGAGTGCTGGCGCCCATCTGTCACCTGATGCATTATCTTTACGGCTACAACAGGCTGGCTGCCGGGCACCCTGAGGGCTCAGACCTATCTCTCTCTCTCTACCCTCCTTCCTCCTCCCAGGAGTGGACTCTGGGTTGTTTGGTCTGAATCTCCTCCATCTCCTTCTCCCATTGGCCACTTCTCTCCCCAACTATTTACCCCTCAGAGTGGATTTGTGCTAATTGTTGCCTTAGAATTGTGCAGCCTCCCTGAACTGTCCTGGATACCCCATGGGTGTCAGGAATCGGGAAGACACTGACGACTCAAGCTGAGGCCACCACCTGATCACCCCAAAGGTTTCATGCAGGGGTGGTGTCTGCAAGGGACCCTTGCATTTAAACACATTTGGTAATGAACTGAACGTGAAGGTTTCCATTACCGAGCATATAGCAGAGTCTAGTCATCTGCAAGCAGTGTTCCCAGGGTTGTCATTCCTCCCAAGTCCAGACCCGGGCAGTCGGAGTATGGCCCCTTTGGTGGGGGCGACACAGGAAGGGGGTGCTGGGTGTGCCCTGGGGAGAGACTGGGGCTCAGGAATGGGGCTTTTATGTTGGAGGAGTGGGGAAGGGAAGGTTAGGATGGTGGCCGTGGAAGTTGAGAGAAGCATGGCCAGCCAGGCATCTGCAGAAAAGATCCACAAGGGACCAGGCAGAGGGCCGGGAGGAGTCAGGGAGCTCTGCAAGTGGCTGCGTCCTGCAGTGGCTACCATTCTGAGCATCCACAGCCACACATCTGGTTTATAGCCAGCACGGCCTGGAGGCTGAGAGGCCCAAAGCTGAGGGGACCGACTGACCTGTTAGCTGTCCTCCCGTACCCTACCCATTCACAGCCCAAACTTCCTGCAAATTCCCCTTGTGACCAAACACAGCCCCACCCAGGGCAGTGTTCCAGTCAGAGCTGTCCCCAGCAGCCATGTCACATAGCACAGCCTGGCACGGCCACCCCACACCACAGAGTTGGTGGCTAGTGGAGCAAAGGCCGAGGGGAACTGCAGCTGGGTAACATCCTGGCCTACAGTTGCAGGGGGGCCGCAGATGACTGGGTGTGAGAGGAGTGTGGCTCAGGTCAGCTCGTAGTGGCACTGATGGTGGGAGCCGACGGCCTGGGACTGGGCATGTGTGGCCTCGGTGGTGAGACTTGTCAGAGCTCTTCTGGGGCCAGGGCAAGGAAGGGTTCACTGGGAAAAGTCTCCAAGCAACTCACTCCTCTGCTCCCGCTCTTGCCTTGGTTCCCACATCTGAGCCCAGTACCTCCTCCACATTGCTGTGCAGACTGGGGCCCATGGGTGGCAGCTGGTGGAGTCGCCCTCCGCTTACTCCTTCCAGGGTCATCACAGTGAAGAGGTCACTATCTTTCTGAAGACACACAGCTGGCCCCTGGCGAGGTCAGGCTCAACTCCATGCGTCCCGACGCAAAGTCTGTGACCTGCGAGGTGAAGGGTGACACGTACTGCTTCTGTGTCTGCTGTATCTGGATGCCACAGTGGTCACCTTGCTGTGGAGCAGGAGTTCAGAGCTCCTTTTTGATACTGTGGGGACTCCGTGCTTTCCACACAGTGCCAGCTGCAGTGGTCAGTGTGAGCAATGAATGACAAGGCTTTCCTGTGACCAGCTGAGTCCCGGGCAAGTGATCAGGTCCAAGCCTGACCCAGTCTGGGCCCCAGGGTCCTGGCCACCCCAGCTGTTGGGACCTGAGGAGGGATCAGGCCAAAGAACCTGAGGAGGGAGCAGGGACCAAGAAGGGGCAGGGAGTGGCCTGCATGCCAGAGGTGAGTGGTAGCTGTGCCTGGACAGTGGCAGGGAGGCGATCACACTGTGAAGCTGTGGCATTCCTCTCTTCTGGAACATTCTGGAACATTCTGTCTGGGCATACTGTGTCCTCTGGTTTACTGACCCCTGTTCACAGATAAAACACTTCCTCCCAGGTACTGGAGCCAGGCAGAGATTTTGTAAATAAAGAAGACCAGACAGAGATAAGGCCAAGATTTGAAGTGAGATCCTGGGCTATGGAGGGCAGCTGAGGCTCCTAGAATTTCTCTTTCCTTCGGTGGTAAAGATGTCCATCTCGGGCACCAGGGTCGCTGCGTGTAGGGAATGCAGAGGCTCTGGAACTGACTCGACAGATTTGTGGAGGTAGTTGTAGTGCTTCTGGAGGCTGCAGATTGAGGTCCTCCCTGGATATATATATACATCTTTGCTTTACTTCCTTTCACATTCCCCTAGGGAAACTTCTGGCTGGGGAAGAAGCTGGGCATGGGACATGGAAGGAGGGCACTGGGGCTGAGTGTGGTGTCAGATGCAAATTGTTCTTCACAGAGGAAGTAGATCCTTAGAAGCACACCAGACAGCTGCTTGGAATCCTTGATATGTTAAAGAAAGAAAGAAAGAAAGAAAGAAAGAAAGAAAGAAAGAAAGAAAGAAAGAAAGAAGAGAAGAGAAGAGAAGAGAAGAAAAGAAAAGAAAAGAAAAGAAAAGAAAAGAAAAGAAAAGAAAAGAAAAGAAAAGAAAAGGAAAGGAAAGGAAAAAGCTTCACCTAGGAAAACAGCATTGGCCAAACATCTGCTGAGCCCAGAGGACTCTGTGTCCCTGGTAGAGGAGGGGGCAAGGAGGTCTGTAAACAAGACCTGAGCAGGTGTGCCCTACACAGCCCGTGCTGCTCCTCATCCCGACCCACACCACCCACATGTTAAATGAGGACAAAGAAGCCACGTGGCCATGGCAGCTGGTGCTGTGTGAGGGTGAGGTGCCCATCAGATTGCCAAGCATGGCATCGTGACCTTGCTCTACAGATGAACAAGGTGGGGGGATTCTAATTAGAGCTTCCTACAGGGGAGGGAACAGGACCAGCAGGGGCAGGGCTCTGCTTGCAGGCAGGTGCACCTCATAGACGCCCTGGGCAGTACATTATCAAGTGACATCTGCTTCCAAAATCCCTATGTGCACCAGCAAGCATGTCTGAGGCTGTATCTGTGCTCCATCTAGTGTCTCCTTTGGTGCAGTAGCACTTCTACTGGGCCAGGCTTGGGACATGTCACCTGTGACAAGACACCTGCTCTTCTCCAGAGCAGATGAGAGAAGAGTTGGTTTTTACTCACTGGGACAAAATATCCAACACTTAGGACTTAAAGGAAAAGATGCTTATTTGGGCTTATGGTTTTAGAGGGTTCAATTCACAACAGCTGGCTTTAAGTCATACAGAGCATATTAGTGCAAGGATATGGTTTAGGAAAACTGTTGAACCCATGGGTTCAGGAAGCAGAGAGTCCAGAGACAAGTGAAGGACTAAAATACATCTTTTTAGGCCTCACTACCATTGACCCACCTCTTCAGATCTGTCCCTACCTCCTAACAGCACACTCAGTTATAAACTCAGCAGTAGATGGTCTCCTAGGCCTACCTCTGAAATCGGGGGCGGGGAGACTTCATGACCCCACAACTCTTGCATTCTACATGCCTAGAAAACAAGGACCATGAGGATGATGCTAATGTCTGCCATTGTGTCAGGCATTAGCTGGAGCTCCTTGGTTTATAATTGTAGTAACATATGAATTCCTAGGAGACTGAACTTTTGAAAATACTTCTTTAGGTAGTCATGGATTAGAAAGGCTTCTTGGGGGCTCTTTTCTCAAAGCAAAGTCTTTTAGAGCTTTGATCTTATAAGGCGGGGTCTAGCCAATTCCTTAGAAGCCATGAAAGCATCTTTCTTATTGTCCTAGTGTGAGGCACTTGGCTTCATTTTAATGAAATTCATGTCTTTAGCAATTACACCCTCCTTGACCCCAACTTTATAGTTCTCCTTTCTAGTAAAAGTTTTTAATCATTTGACTCTGTTTTTCTCCTGATTCTCACTGTAAATCTGGTTAAAATAAGCCAGCAGTACTCTTGTCATCTCCAAAACATTGGGCTCCCTTGAAATGTTTACCACCACCTTAATTAGTTTGCCATCTTTAAATTCAACCTCACGTAAAGTCTTAGGACATGGACAAAATGTAGACAAATTCTTTTCCAGAATAAACCTCCATAGCCCCTTGCCCATTTTCCAATAGAGTCTGTTCCCACCTGAAACCTCCTAAGCCTGGCCTTTACTATCTTCATTCCTATCAGCATTCTGGGCTTCTGAGGTCTGCCCAGAATCACCCATCAGACTCTCCTTTCATCATTCTAGGCTTTGGTAGCCTGCATATATTCCCAAACTTCCCACAAACCAGTTTTAAATCATCTAATCTGTTGTAAATCTGTTCTAAATATTTATCACATAGTTAGATATAGTCAGAGCAAGAACCCACTTTCCATACTGTCACTTTTCCATCAATGGTGCAAATGCCTAAGACCCACAACACAACAAAGAAGTTTATTTTGGCTCTTGATTTCCAAGGGTTCAACACACCATTGGCTGGCTCCAAGGCAGAAAGGGTATAAGAGAAAGATGCTCAACTCACAGCCAGGAAACAGTGAGGAAAGAAAACATCCAGGGATAAAAATATATTCTTCCAGGTCACACTCTAGTGACTTGCCTCTTCCAATTAAACCCCAACTCCTAACAGCATATTTGGCTAGGAATTCATCAATGGATGACACCATCAATGAATACAGCATGCCACGATCCAGTCACTTTGCAAATCTAGTCATTTGTGAACACATGAGACTTAGGGGACATGTTTTAGATCACCGTCAAAGCATGACCCCACTTGTGATTTTTCATGGCTCTTTATGATACCCCAGTTCAGTGGCCATCAACAGCACTACTGTCCCCAGAGTAGCTAGATACAGAATGGCTGAGGTCACTCACTCATGTTAGACTACCACGCAGCTTGTGCGGTATTTTCACAATGCAGTTCTCACATCTGGGAGTTTTTCCTGGAAAGTGGCTACACCTGCTTCGTGGAGTGTTTGTCAGCATGAAGAATTAAATGCACAGTTTGTAGAGTAGTGCTTGGCCCCAGTAAGAGTTCAATTGTTATTAGCAATAATTAATAACATAGCCTACTAAATATTCTTGCTATTAGTATCTCTGCTCTTCCTGAATGCACTTTCCACAGGCACTGAGGTCACTATTTTATCTCCCACACCTTATCTGAGTCAGTCCTTAAGGCTTTCCTAGCAATGACCTTCCTCTAAGATCAATTCATCAGAGGTTGCTCCTCTAACCTACTTGGCAACTAATTAGCCAGTACCACCTCTGTGATACTGGGCCAAGGTTCCTCAGCACTCTCCTGGGCAGATTCCCATCAGTCCTGAGCCACTTCTCAGGGACAAGTGTCAGGACTCTGGTCTTCCCTCTGCTGCTTGGTCCTGAGGGAGATGCCATTCCCACAGCCTGGGCTATTGGGTCAGGGATGGAACCCTCAGTGCCTGGCCATCCATATTTCCTGGGTGACTGCATTCTATCTTTTCATTTTTTAAAAATCTGCAATGTGTTAGTTTAATGAAAAGAAGTCCCCTCTCCAATCTGGAAAGCTCTTAACATGAAAAAGTGATTTAAAACTAACAGTCCTTAAGGCTGAGGAGCATGGGGTGCCTTGAACTGAGATGCTTGTCCTCCTTTCTGAAAACAAGACCATCCTTCTGCTTACCAGCTTTCATTCAATCTGGTTACAATGGCAGGAATATGTCAATATGAGCTGATACCAAGACAGCATGAACAGCATGTCAGCATGACTTGCATTGTCTGCCCTAAGTGGCCGTTTAATTACTGATTATCTCAAAGGATGGTTTAGATAATTTGGCCTCAAAAGTATGGGAATCATTTCTGTCTTATCTCCCTCCTTAGTGTGTACTGGAATATATTTTGAATGTGTGTTTAGCTGAGTGCATTGCCCCCTTTTGAAGCCGAAGGCCATGTTCTAGATCAGCCTCTCTGGACAGAGGGACACAGGTGACCTTGGTCCTCATGGAGTCATCTTCTTTCTTCTACACAAGCCTGAGGCTGAGGGGCCTGGGGTTAAACGGCACCCCGGTTACTAATGTGTCCATGCACCTTTATGAAGAACTGATGACACCGCTTCTTATGTCAAAGCTGATAACATTGTTTAAGTTGGATGCTTTCCACATCCTAGCATCCTGGCATCTGGAATTGCAGGCATTTCCTTCCCTGAAATGTTTTCAGGCTGGGCACAACTCTGCCAGGGTGTGGGCCCCTGGATGCCTCCATGCAGCAGTGAAGCCAGGTACATTCTGTCCTGTGCTGTGTCTATTTGTGGCATGTGTCTGACTTGTGAACTGTTTCACAGTGATGGGAACCCTAAGTGCTCCATCTTTATTCCTTTGGGAGCCAAGTGCCCCAGCAGGTCCCCAGGATATATGAGAGAGTATGCACAGCCTGCTGGTTCCCCAGGATGAGGCCAAGCCCCTCCTCCAATCTGGCCACATGGTGGCTCTTCTTGGGGTTCCAATCATCTGTCCCTTGTTCCTGAGCCAAGATGACCCACTGAGTTGGTCAACTTTCTCTTCCTCCTCTGTTAGGGGGTGGGAAGCTGACAATGAAATTTTTTGTTCTTCCATGTGCCCTGATGTTATGCAGATCAAATGGATAAAATCTTTAAAGGTCTTTGACAGAGCCCCAGGGAGGTCTAGGAGTGGGATGCTGAGGTAACACTTCCTGCTAGGTCCCGGGGCACGCCCAATGGCCAGCCTTGGAGGCCACATGCTCAGCTCCCAGGAAAAGGCTCTGTTCTTCACGTCCTGCTCTGCAAATCTCTGTCCCTTTACAAGCCAGCTTTCAAAGACATCCCCTGCCTGTGTGATCTCACCATTCCAGGACAAAGGAACTCTGCGCTCTGTTCTCCACACGAAGAGCAGCTACCATTCTGAGGAAGAGGGTGGTGGCTAGAGGAGCCTGTACCCACAGGACACATTGCAGGCAGGAGCAGAGGTGAGGCCAGGGACTGGGCTTGCAGACCTGGCTCTAGGAATGGTGAGGCGGCACCCCTCTGCCACACCAGCCCACAAGGCTCACTGCTGGGCTACAGTAGAGATTTCCACACTGCCTCGGGGCACTCAGGTTTTAGTGGTTGAGGGGCAAATGTCGGGATGTATTCACAGAGACTCCTCAGTTGCTTGGGAGGGCACTTCCATGTCCACAGCCAAATACACAAGCTGCACATTCAGTTTAGCTTAGTGGAAAGACAGGGAGCTCGGATAATAGGCTGATGCAGCAGGCTGCAGGCTGTAGGGTGTTCCACCAGAACGAGGGCCTGGGGAGGGGCGCTGGGCAGAGCCAGTGTGGGGACAGCACAGTCAGGTGGAGGGCAGTGTCCAGGTCCCCTCAGGCTGGGTGGTGCTGGGCGAGGGAGCCTGGGGCCAATGGGCTCATTAGTACCTGGCTCTGACTGCAGCCTGCCTCGGCAAATACAGGCTATCAAAGCCCTGTCAGCACTCCTGAATGGGACAAAGTAAAGGCGCATTAATGATTAACTCCGCTAAAAGCTCCGGCTTTTGTATTCCCATGGTGCCTGGCCTATCTGGCTGCCATGTGACTGGCCTGGGCCATTTTCTGGCAGATTGGGGAAAGCTAGTGAGCAAACACAGGTGGTTCCGAGTCACCCGGCGCTGTCAGGGACAACCGGGGGCAGCAGCAGCTATGCCTGGCGAAATTAGCTGCTCTGTTTGCCTCCAGTCCTGCTTCCTGGTGCTCTTACTTTCTAAGTCGAATGTCATTTTGCCTTCATTTTCCACTGTTCACAGGAGGCGCTAAGAAAGGGGGGCGCCCCCACGCAAAAATGGGGATGGGGGCACACAGCGTCGTGTTCTTTGAACTCTGCAATAATGTTTGGTGACCAATGCAAAGGCCGGGTAAACTAATTAAAACCTCTTAGGTCTTTAACTCCCTGCAAGAGCAAATTTATTCTTCTCCAAGGGAATTATTTCAGAGATCTTGGCCAAACACACAAGCCAGAGCCATGACGTCATGAGTCTACCCGAGGGGATCCCAGCTCGATGTCCCGTGTGTTGTGGGCCTGCAATGCCCACCCTGGAGCACTGCCATGGAGTTGGGTGGCATCCGGTGAAGGCGTCTGTCCAGGCCAACCCCGCCTGCTGAGGTTCCCGGTCAAGGCCCCTCCAGTGGCCTGAGGTGTTTAAATGCATTTCTTCCTTGGCCTGCACCAGGCAGACTTTCCTTCTCCTGTTCAAATATTTATACGTGTGTATTATTGCACATGGCTTCTGCTGCTTGCGATCACACCTGCAGTCATAAAGCACAGATTATCAGCTCAAGGTGATAAAGGGCCTTTGAGTCAACACTAGAAATGAACAGAAAATGAAATAAAGTTATAAAAAGAGGAGAGCATCAATGTCTACAGAGAGTATATCAGTCTGCAGATATTCAGGCAATTAGCTACAATAAGACCTCTTATCCAAACTAGCAGCACCGCCTGTGTTTGATATTTAAATACAGCATTCTACCCGCTCCCTGCATGAGGAAAAATCAACCCCAATGTGCCTGAGGTCTTTCCACTGACCAGGGTGCCGCTCCAAGTCGGAGTTGGAGGTAGGAAGTCTCAGTCAGAGGCTGCTGCCCGGGAGAGACCCACAACCCTGCGGAGCAGATGCCAGCAGCCTCTGGCCTGACACCCACACTCTGGTGTGGTGGATGCTTGGCATGAAGGAGGTGGCTCTGCACACCTCGCTCAGGGCCCTGACACTTGCTTCGGGTCTCAGCGTCCAGGAGTCACGTTTGTCCCATGTGGATTTCCACGCCAACCGACCACGAGGTCACCCGTGGACTGCTGCAGAGGGCACTGCTGAGGGCTTGTGTTTCCGGTAGGTGCTGACAGACAGGTGGTGACTGCGCCTGGTTAATGAGAGAACAAGCATCACAGGTGGATGAAAATCCTTTATTTATCTTCTCATTTATATCAAATCAGAACTAAACAGCCGTGAGGACTACTGAATGTGCTGTGCAGGAGCGGTCCCACGGGGCTGGGAGGAAAACTCAGCTTCTGTTCACTAATCCCCGTGTCTTTCACCCACCCACTTTGTGCTATTGAGAAAAACCAAAACCCAATCCTATGGAAAGGGTGTATTGACAAAGCGTTAGCCAGACTGAGCAAAAAGAGAAGAAATAAACAGCACTATCAGCCCACAGATCCCCCATTTCCGGAATACCTCGCTCAGCTGCTGCGGGACCGCAGCTCTTCCCAAGTGTTCCTGGAAGTTCTGCTCGTATCCTGGAAGTTCTGCTCATACCCTAAGGCCAGAAAAAGTCCAAAAAGGTCCATAAAGCCAAAGTTGAATAAAATGTGTTCTCTGACCATAATGCAGAAATCAATAACAGAGACAAAAAAATAAACACCTGGAAACTGCAATATGTTCTTGAATAATACATAGTCCAAAGAGAAAATTCCAAGTTAAAAAAATTGAACTATATTAAAAACGAAAATACAGCACAGCAGCCTTTGTGGCACACAACTAACACGGTACTGGAGGGAAACCAATAGCTCTAAGTGTGCACATTAGCAAGAAGAAAAGTCTCAAACCAATGGAAAAATCTCCTGTCATGAGAACCTAGAAAAAAGAGCACAAGCAAGTCTAAAGCAACAAGCAGGAGAAACTGATCCAGGTAAGGACAGAAATCCAAGACAGTTAAAACAGAATGCAGCAGCAAATATTGATGAAACAAAGAATGATATTTTGAAGACAGCAACAAAACTGACAAACATCTAACAAGACAAAGAAGAAAAAGAACACACAAATTGCCGGGGTTGGGAATCACACAGAAGACATCATTACAGACGATGCAGAAAACAACAAGATAAGAAGGAAACACCACAAGCAGTTCCAAACATAAACGTGACAAATGAGATGAAAAAGACAAATTTCTCGAAAAACACAGACTATCCCAACTTATCCACTGTGAGACATTTTGAGGATCCCTATCACTAGAAGAGAATTGAATTTGTAATTTAATAACTTTCCCTCAAAAGAAACTTTCAGTCCCATGTGGTCTCACTGGAGAGGGAAACCAAATGTATAAAAAGTTAACACGAATCCCACCCGTCTCCTGGAATGCAGAAGAAAGGAAATACATTCCAGCTCATTTTATGAAACTAGCATCATTCTGATATTAAAAACAGGTATAGTTCAAAAAGAAAATTAAAAGCTAATATCCTCCACAAATATAGATTAAAAAATCCTTAACAAAATACTAACAAATAGAATTTAGAAATATATAAAAATAATTGTATGCCATGACCAAATAGGATTTATTTCTGAGATGCACAGCTGGTTGAATATTGGAAATTAATTGGTGTAATTCACTATATTGTCAGGCTAAAGAAGAAAAGGTCACATGACCATATAATTGATACATGAAATTCACTTCACAAAACTCAATACCCATGCATGACAAAAACCCTCAATAGCTGGTGGCACACACCTGTAATTCCAGCACTCTGCGAGGCTGAGATAGGACTGCAAATTCGAACCCATCCTAAGCAACTTAGTGATTTAGTGACATTGTCTTGATGAGAGAGAGAAGAAAGAGAAAGAGAGAGAGAGAGAGAGAGGAAAGAATGAGGAAAACAAGCCTCTCAGGAAAATAATACTAGAGGCAAACAGCCCCACTTGGGTAGAGACCATTCACAGAGATTTACACCTGGCATAGTTGGGGTGAAGGGCTGCACCCCATCCCCTAAGCCCAAGGAGAGGGTATCTGTCATGTCTATTATACCCAGAGGTGTGGGAACTTCTGTCTAGTGTAAGGAGGTAAGAAAGGAAAAGAAAAGGCAAACAGATCAGAAACTGGGAAATAAAGCTGCTTACCTGCAGCAAACATGATTGGCTCTCTGAAAATCTCCAGGGATCTTCAGGAAGTGTCTTGGTTCATCAAAGAGGGATATAAGACAAATATACAAGCACGCTCTATCTCCTGATGCTAGTAAAGAACACACGGACACCAAAACTAAGGTATATCGCCAGTTACCATTACTCAAAAAAGAGGAAATGCTTAGATGTAAGTGTGCAGAACACATGCAAGGCTTCTCTGCTGACAGCTGTGTGCACGAAGGAAGGGGCTGGCAGAAAGCCAAGCAGGACACAGGCTCTGCTCACGGGTGGGAAACCTCTTCAAATGCGTGCACGCACACACGCACCTAATGCAATTCCTACCAAAATTCTAAGCAGGTTGTTTATAGTGAGAGACCAATATCACTGTAAAATTTGTATGGAAATACAAAGGGACTAAAATATCTTAAACAATTTTGGACAAAAAAAGAATACATTGAGAGGAACGTATTTATCGAATTTCAAGACTTACTCTATAACTACAGCAATCAAGATTCCTTGGAACTGGCCAGCGGTTAGGCACATAAATCACTGATTGCCACAGAATGAAGACCCTGGAAACAGAGCCACATACACATGCTGAGTTTTAACACAGCTGTGAAGATGATCAGCCGAGGAAATAGCGCCTTTTCAACAATGCTGCTGAGGTATTGGACATCCATAGGCAAAATATGAACCTTGGTCTAGGTCTCAAACCTCAGACAAAAATTAACTTGCAGCGGATTATGGGCTTAGATGTAAAATGTAAAGCTGTAAAACTTTTAGAAGCAAGCAGAAGATAAAATCTCGGGGATTTAGGATGCAGCAAAGACTGGTTAGACTTTGATACCAAAGTCATGAGCCCTAAAAGGAAAACTTGATCACAATTAACCTTTTGCTTTGTGCAAGACCCTGGTAAGAGGATGAAAAGATGCGCTGCAGACAGGGCGTGAGGTGGGGTGGGGCGTAGTTGCAAACCTCTTCTCCAAGGGGACCGGTGTGTAGGGTACATGACAATCTCCCCAAACTCCACCCAGCCTGCTAGGAAGTGAGAAAAGAGAGACATTCCATGGAGGAGGACGCGCATGTTGCAAACTGAAGCACATGAAAAGATCACTAGGGATGTGACAAACCAACATCAGAGAAATGCATATCCCAATCACAGTGATACAGGCGAGGCTCTGGTGCTTCGGGATCCTCACTCTTTGACCTTCAGGCTGGTCAGTGGTGAAGCAGGAAAGCAGTTTGACAGCTTTTTCTAAACAAGTAAATATGCTGCCACTGTGCCCCTCGCCAACTGCTCTCCTGGGCCCAGGTCTTGCAGGAAGGAGACTTCCACCTACGCAGGTGTCTGGTGCAGATGTTCACAGCAGCCCTACTCAGACAAGCCTGGACCTGAAGCTACAGTTGTGAGACAGGTGTGTTTCAGAGAGTGACTTGCTCAGGAAGAGGTGTACATCCTCCCCAAAATACTATGCAGCCATAAAAAGGAAAAATTGATGCATATGATAACCTGTATGAACTGCAGAGAAATACACTGAAAGGAAATCACTAAATCTCCTATGATTATGCTGTGTGTGGTCCATTTATATACATAACACTCCCTAATAGCAAAATTACAGGAATGGAGAACAGATTTTGGTCTGCTGGGGTCTGGGAAGGGAAGAGGGGATAAAAAGAGCACTGAGGCGGGGGTGCAGCATCCCCGACTCCTGCTGGGTTGCCCCAAGGACGAGCCCCGCCCCTGCCCTCATCAGCCTGCAGCACAGTGACTGTGGTCTCCCCACAGCTCACAGCACCTGGCAGCCAGGAGCCCTCAGGGCCCCCCATACCGGGAAGGCCTGTGTTCCCAAGGGAGCTGCTCGGCAGAGAAAGCATAAGGAGGGAAGTGATCTGGTGGTAATCAATACAGCCAGTGATAAATGTTTATCTTGAGCAGAAAGCAAATAAAGGCAGGTTAGTGAGCCCTTTATTGCCTACCGTGGCGGCGGATCTGCCTTCAGCAGCTGTAGCCTTTGTGAGGTCAGGACGCACAATGAGCTGAGGACAGGTAGGAAAAGATTTGCAGGACCTAGTATTTAGCACTTATTTACTCTAAAATTGCCATGAGTGTGTGTGTGTGTGTGTGTGTGTGTGATTGCCTGTACTTCCCAAAGGCCTAGGACCAAAACTAAAGGACTAAGGTGAAGTCCCAATCCAGTCACTTGCATTAGAGAAAGAAGAGACTGCCTGATGTCCAAGGCTACAGTGACCACCTCCCAGAAAGCATGACCTACATCTACATCCTGGGTGTCCCTTGGAAGTACTGCCTTTCAGGCTCTACCCCAGACTTGCTGAGTAGGCCAAAGCTCTTGATTTGGGATGTGGGAGCTCTGGACCAGCCAGGCCAAATTCCCAGATGATGCAAGTGCTGCCTGCTTGGGATGTCTGCCCTGAGGCCTGGGGCTCTTCTCCAGTGTCTACTTGAACAGAATTTACATCAGGGACCCACTGTCCTTCCCAAATGTGAGTGCACTCAGTTGCCACATTTGTCCCCGAGCTGAGTAGATTTCCAGGATAGCACACATAGGTGGAGGAACAACCCGAGGCATGGAGTGGCAGCATGCAGGGTCAGACTGAGATGCTTGGGCAGAGGGGTCAGGAGTTAGCAGGAAAGCCCAGCCATCAGGAGGTGGGCAGGAGGCCAGGTGAGCAGGCTGCTTTCAGGACTCCTTTGAGGAGCTTCTGTTTGGAAACAGGGGCTTGCTATGTAGTGGAGGCTGGCCTTAAACTCATGGTAATCCTTAGCCTCAGCCTCCCAATTGCTGGAATTACAAGTGTGTGCCAATATACCCAGCTTCTTCGAGGGACTTTTTAAATTTACAGCTTTCAATAAGAAAGCTACAGCCATTTTCTCAATCACTTGAGCAAGTAAATTTTACCTGAGCCCAAAGTGTGTGTGAGTGAGAAGAAGGGGCATTAAAGACCTGGTGGTTCCAACCACTTGCTCATTCCATTCAATGGACCTAGTAGGCAGGGCCAGGAACAGGGTGGCCGACTTGGCCATGTCACTGCAGCCGGATACCAAGAGTGCAGAAGGAGCTCAGTGATGTCCTCTCCCTGCTACAGAGCATCCCAAGGCTGCCACCACTGTGGCACCTGCTCCCACCAGAAGGGGTCCTGGGTTTCTGGATCACCCAACCCCAAGGAGGGGAGAGCATCGCTGAGCAGAGCCAGGTCCCTCAGGAAGCAGAGGGGCCCAAGTGTGGAAGAGTCCCAGAGTGTAACTGGAGAAAGAGCCAGGGGGCCACTGGCTGCACCTCACCCAGGGGCAGCTCCTGAGATGGAGAACAGCGCCTGGAGATTTGTTAGGACTCACTCTTGGGAGGACCAAGCACTGCAGCGGGCGGGAGCAATGAGGCGAGGGGAGGCCTTTCAGTGCCAGGCCTGCCAGGGTCAAGATGCTAGGCCCTTTGCATCTCAGCCCTGGGCTGCACAGCTCCCTGGAAGAGGAGCACCAGCTCTCTGCTTCTGAGGCAAATTAAACGATCATTACAGGATCCAGACCTGGTGTAGAGATCTGGTGTTGGTACAGACTGATTTCCTATGGTTCAGAGGCCTTCATTCCAAATTACTGTTGACCTCAGACTTAATGCTCAGCTTGGAAAAAGCACGCTAAGGGGTAAAAGGAACTCCATTTAACTCTAATAAGGAAGACACACAAACAATCCTTACTGAAATTAGCTCTATTAACAGCTTTAAAAATTTTCATAAAGGCTTATAGCAGAGGCCGTTTTCATTTCTAGTGCAGTGCTCTCCATAGCAAGGTATCCCAGGTTTTTATCAAGACCTTGGTTATCCACACAAAAAGCCTACATTTCCCAGAATTCCTTGAAGGCTGGATGAGGTCATGTGGTCAGGACCTGCCCAATGAGATATAAAGAAAAATTGTAAACCGAGCTTGCATTGTGAATCTTTCCTTAGAGGCCAGCCCTCTCCTGCTGGGAAAGGGCCTCTGAAGCTGCCATCTTGGACCCTAAAGAACAAGCCATGGCCCAGAGAGATGGGAAAGTGAGCTATGAGGACCCACAAGGAATCTGCAGAACAGAACCTGAAATTGTGTGAGGGAGACAAACTACTTTCTTGTTTAAATCACCCATTGTAGGTCTCTGTTATTTGCAGTAAACTTAGTCCTAGGCAGTACAAATGCATAAATATTTGACTATTTTGAGTATTGATTTTAGTGTGTTTATTTTTGGTCATGAGATTGGCTTATTGCAAACATACATAGCTAACACCCACACAGAATTACAAGAGAGATTGGTGATCCTTATTTGCCATTTGGCAAACCCATTTCTTTAAGACTTTTGGTGCCATATTAAATGCTTGTTTATTTTTTGCTATTTCTAGCATGAAATGCAGAAGCAGCCATTTATCAACATTTATATGTTAGTTTCATTTGAATAAATGATGCTATGAGCAAAGTATATCACTGTAGTATGTGGAAAACATACGGGCTTTTGTCTACAAGGGATTATTAATTTTACACTTTCCATCTGGAACCCATAAAGGATCCATTCTCGGAGACAGTAAAGACCCAAGGTCACACTGAAATATCACATTCGAAGTGAAGATGAAGGCCTTGCAACATTCTCAATTAGTGCCTGCTGTGATTGTGAAAAGACACATTATTACCGCCTACTTTTCCACTCACACAAAAGCACTGACAGAATTAAAACCTGGGTGTGGACAGAAATTCCAGCATGGCTCAGAAGGACCAAATGTCATTTGAATAGACACTGAAATTTAGAAGTAGTGTTTAATCTTCCTAGTCTTTTTTTTTTTTTTTCTTTTTGGTACTGGGAATCGAACTTGGGACCTCACGCTTGCCAGGCAGGTGTTGTACTGCTGAATTAAATCCCCAGCAACTTTTCCAGTCTTATCAGTGTCCTGCTAATCAACTCTCTCCAGAAGTAGCAGACAATAGCACCCAAAACACAAATCAGTTATGGGGAAGGGTGACAGTGGGGTACCAGGCTGACCCTGTTGATTTAGAGCGACAGTACAGTTTGAGTTCAAAGTTGGTGCCAGACATCCCTGTGGAAAAGAATGGCTTTTCTAAAAGAAAAGTTTAGAAAAAAATTCCTCTCTCCCATGTTAGGTTTTGAGACACTTTCCTAGAACGGGAAATTGGGCAGAATGGAAGGGGGTTTAGCTGCCCTGATTTGGGAGGTGCCAGGTGTGGCTTTCAAGGCTGGCGTCCCACTTGCTGGGCTAAATATGTGCCACTGGTGGTGCCCATGAGGACCATGAGGACCACCTTCGCTGTCCTGTTTCCCTTCTCTGGCTTCCTGGGAACCTCAGGGTAACTTACACCCCTCCCCTTGCTTGGTTGGGGCAGAGCTGCCCTCCTGGTATTATTTCCTGAAATCCCAGCCTTTTGACCTCCCTTGCTTTGCTTGTCCTTCTTGTTGACGCTGATGATTGATTTTGGAGCCCTTATTTTGAGATCTATTTCTGGGTGTCAGGATATAGATGCTGGTTGGCTGATTTTTCCTCCTGTGTCCTCATCTGGAAGCTGCAGGCATCAGTGTCCTCACTCCCTGGGTTGTCCTGTCTGATGTGTAAACACGATTTTGGTACCAAGGCTCCTGCATCTGATCCGCTTCTAGAGTTCACTCAGTGCCTAAAGATGCCTAAGGAGGAAGATGCGGCTCACTCCATTCATCTCTACTTCAACCTCTTTTCTTTTTCCTGTAAAACTATACGTTATGCAACTCGAAGTTTCTTTTAGAAAGTCTGCCTTGATTGTGTTTGTTCAAACTTCTCACTGGACTGTAACTTCCTGGATGGCAAAGGCTGTACTGCAAGTGACCTGCAAATGTCCCTGTACATTACTCTGGGAGGCCGAGGCAGGAGGATAGCAAGTTTAAGTCCTGCCAGGGCAACTTAGTTACCTAGACTTTATCTGGAAGGAAAGAGATGGTAAAAAGGCTGGCAATATGGATGAGTACAAAGGCCCTGAGTTCAAACCCAGTACTAAAACAACTCGCAGCCGAGACATAAAGAGCTGAGTTCCAGATAGAAAGTCAGAGGAGGGTCCTGGGGAGATGGCGTGTGCATACCCAGTTCAGGCATGTGACTGGTTAGATTGAGCTAGTAGCACACAGCAAGGACCCAGGCAGATTCCTGGTGCCCCAGCCATCACAGGAGGGGCACAGTCCCCCACATAGAGCACTGACCAGCAGGGATCCCCTTGTTCATGCCAATTTCCTCCTGCTGGACTTTTCATTCAGAATATCACCTTTCACCTCTGAGAGGCTAACACAGGTGGAAAGGCAGGGTTTCCCCTGCTCTAACGTTCATGTCAGCTTCGATGGTGACCAGGGCTGCAAAGGTACCAGGGCCAGCCTGGGAGGTGGATTCAGACTGGAAGATCCCAGCAGTCTCCAGCTGGGTCAAGGAACAGTGCAGGACCAGCTGCAGATGGAGTGGAGACCCGAGCAGGACAGAACCAGGTCCTTGTGACACCCTGAAAGCCCATTTTGCTTTATACTGGAGCAACCTAAGCAACCAAGGGGGAAAAATATACCCTGAGTGACTGAGAACTCTTTTAAAGACAGGAAGAGCCAATCTGGATAATCTTGAGAAGTATCACAGGTGTCTAAATTTCCAACCAAAGACTGTTTTTAGGAAATCTTACTCGGAATCAAGGCTAGTTCCCTGAAGGCACTGCTTTGAAGGAATTAAACTCTTGGTGCAAAAGTTCTGCCTGTTTATTTTGAAACAGGACAAATCATTGCACCTGTGAAATATCTAAGTAAAAGTACTTGGTAAGTTGCTTAGGAACACAGGAAAGCCTGGCTCTCTGGAAGGTGTGTGTGTGCTGTAACCACGTTGTGTTCAGGATGTGTGTGCACATCCCAGTCTAAAAGCACGTAGGCTCCAATTGCGATTTCTTAGTGGCGTATAATTTTTTGCGCAGTTACTTTTGGCTGTGGTCTCTCTGCTTCATCAGTGAACACGTTCAGGCTCCCGACCTTTCCCTGATGTCCCCGACAGAGCTGCGGTCTGACACAGTTCTGGCTCATGCTTCCTCTGCTGGGTTTGGGTACCTGTTAGCAGTAGTGGCTTCATGTTAGCCAGCCTAGGGGTTTGTTTCTTTAGGGCTCCTGGCTGAAGACTCTGTGGAGCTGTGGCCTTGTAGGACGGACAGTGTGCCTGAGGGGGGACATCCGTGGCTCCAGCAGAGCAGCCATGCTGTCTCCCAGGGCGAGGCAGTGACAGGCATGCCTGTGTTCCCTGGGGCACAGGGGCAGTGCAGCCTGAGAGGGGACAGGGCCAGGTCCTGCCTCCTGAGCACCCATGGTCTGCAGCTCTTTCTGAGTTCAGGATGAGTGTTTTCCTGTCAGGACACCACAGAGTGCTCACCGACCTCGAAGCAGGGTGGTTGTGCTTTCATGCCCCACACATGCACCACAGCTGAGGCCAGCCCTGGTGTGGACTTTGGAGCCCTTCTTCTGTGTGTGTGTGTGTGTGTGTGAATTTGTGTATAAGTGCATCTGTGGGGGGGTGGAGTCTGGTTGCTTAGCCCCAAAGAAGAGATGAGACCGCCACTTCTCTTCCCTGAAGTCTATCTTGCTGCACCTGTGCACCCCGCCCTCGCACCTGGTGTGTGGGCTCAGGAGCGGAAGGCTGTGCAGAGCAGGAGCAGCGCAGGCCTCTCGGCACCTGTCTTCTTCCTTGATTGTAAATAATGCAAAGAAAACGATGAATAAGAATGTTCACATACTGCACTGTGTTCATCTCCTCTTAGAGCATTTCCTGGTACGATGCTTAGCACAGGCTTGAACCCACTGTCTGTCTGGACAGAAGCATCAACCACTTTACTGCAGCTGTCATTGGCTGATTTGACTGCATCCTCCTGAGAACCAGGAGGCTGGGTGTGAATTTAGAGGGTCTGGGGGAATCAGCTAGCAATGTCTGCTAGGTGTGAATCCAGAGGGCTGTAAGGGTGTGGATGATTAGTGATGTCTGCAGGGACCTGGGAAACGAGGAATGGGTGGAACCAGGCAGACCTGGTCCTACTGCCCTCTGGGATCAAGTTTCCTCTGGGCAAAGCAACCCACTGGGCCACACTTTTCACTCAATTTTTGGTCAGCAAGATATTTCCTTTTCCTTTATAAAATCTCTTTCTCTCTCTACCTTCCCATTTTATCTCACTTTGGCACTTATAGGTTTTTATTCTATAAACACTTTGCCGTCGTGGTGACATGGACTCATTCGGGACATGTTTACAGTACTTAATGACATCTCCCTGAGAAATAATGAGAATGCCTTTAAAGGTTGTCTTCCTCCGTGCGTGCACAGGGACAGCCCGCCGGCCCGCCAGATGAGAGCTAGGGTCTGGCAGGGGGAGAACTGACTTAATTTCTTTTCACCACATGAAATGGAGTGTCTGGCAGATCTGACCTAAATGCACGGCCTAAAAACCAATTAATTCTGAATTGTGAATGTGTGAGCACACCAGGCTCTGCGTGGAATTTCCGATGAGGCAGACAGCGCATACCTGGCTTATTTGCAAAATGTGAAGATTTCTCTGCCTAAATATAGCTAATGGTCCATTATTAAAGAGCAGTCCAATCATCCTGTGCCTCAGCTCGACGACAGGTGGGTCTCTGTGACCTCCAACAGCACTGCTTCTCTGGCCCCAGGGGACATGGCCCTGATACCTCTGTTTGGAGGTGCTCCAGGGGGGGCTGGTGCTGGCACAGGTGCCTTGCACCCTTGATGTTACAGCCGTACTGTTAGGAAGTCCATTGCTGCCCGTGTGCATGCTCAGGAGAGAACGGGTCCTTGCCTTCCAGACACGGCTGGGGAAGGCAGAGCCTACTTCTCTCTGCAAGTCCACTGTCCCTCTGCCTGTGGCAGCGGCTCTAACTTCCACACCCTCATGACTTCCCCAGGCATTCAGAGGCTGCGGGGCCAGGCTCACCAGTCACCAGATTAATCAGGCGCAACAGCTGTGGGAGGAGAGGGACCTCCCCGACAGGGAACAAGTTGGGAGGGAACATAGTCAGTCCACAAGAGGTCTAGCCTGGTGGCCATGAAAACAGAGGGAGGACACAGTGACACCTTGCGGGTAGTGTGAGGTGGGTGTGAGGTGTGTGTGTTTGCTGTGCGGGGGTGAGGTTGTGTGTGTGTGTGTGTGTGTGATGTGTGGGGGAGGTGTGTGGATTTGTGGAGGGTGAAGATCACGGGAGGATTTGAGAGTAGGTGCTACCTGAGAGGGTTAGGCGGTCGCATGGCTTGGTACTTCCCGAAGGGATGAAAGCTAGCAGGCCATGGGCTCACAGTGCCCAGAACCGCCCCACAGCCAACAGGTGCCGTGCACAGGGGAGCAGGTGGGGGAGGCAGTGTGTACACACTAGGAGCACTGAGGGACACTGCCCTGTGCCGTTGGCAGGCGGAGGGGTATAACGAGATTAGCGTGGTGAGAGAAATAAGCCAGACCCAGGCTGACAGGGGTCATGCCTTTTCCTTGGTAGGTAGGATCTAGAATCTTCTGATCCATAGTCAGACACGTTATCCATTGTGCCACTGTCCCTGTGCTAGGTAGGTAGGATCTAAAAACTGACAATGACATGAAAGCAGGAGGGAGACTGTCATTAGACAGGAGGGAGTAAGGAGAGACAGCCGGGCAGGGGTGCACAAAACAGAATGGGGATGATCAAAACATGTCATATGGATGTATGAAAAATGTAGCAGAAGGTGCAAAACAGAAAATCAGCAGTGGAGAAAGGGGAGGTTGGCACGGAAGGGTGGCCCTGGGGCTGGTGGGAGGAGCTGCGTGGTGGAGGTACCAGGCTAGCCTGGAGGCCAGGGCTGCCCTCCTTTCCTGGAGGACTGTGCTTGGGTGCTGGTGACACATGAGGAGGACAAATGAGCTGGAGGCTAGAGGCTCAGGGACAATGGGAGTGGCCACAGCATCCCTGGGGGGCAACGTAGAACTTGACCCTGGGATGCGGGGGAGAGGCCATTGCTGCTTCCAGGCTGTTTCCCCAGGGCTCGGAACTCTGGCGAGGAGGCCTGTGGCCTGGGCAGTGGATCTGCCAGGGCAGCTGACCAACAGCAGAGGCAGAGCATCTGTGGGATGTGCTCAGCCCTCCTGCACTTGGAGGACAGAACAAAGGCACAGCCCACAGGGCTCCTCAGGGTCCTTGGGGAGATGCGCCAGGGAGCTAGAGAGGCACAGATGAGCCCGGTGATGGAGCCCAGGGAGATGGAACCCCAGGAAGAGGGAACCCCCAGGTAACGATGCCCGGGGGAACCTGGAAGTAGAATATGGAGGATCCCCAGGAGAATTGGGCCCCTGGCAGGTGGAACCCTGAGGAGATGGGGCCCGGTGAGATGACACTCCAGAGACTGAACCCTGCTTGCTGCAAGGGAAGTGATTCAGGGAGACACCTTTTACAGTTCTCCCTCCCTCTCCTCAGTCTTGCTTTCCTTATGCTCCACCCTGGTTTTTAGGACAGCTCTCAAAATAATCTTAGACATGCCAATCCTTATTTCAGCCTGGAAAGCCCAACCAGGATGTCTCGGCTCACCCATGAAGATGTGTGTTGGGGGGCAGCTCCTGCTTGGTGGATTCCCGAGCCAGTGATCCTGTCTCATGGGCCTCAGCCTTTTTGGGGCACAGGACTTGCACAGCTAGAGAGTTCTGGGGGGCTCTGTGCTATCCTGGCAGGGGGCTTAATGCAGGTTTTCAGCTCTGGAGTCAAAGTTGTTCTCGACCTGGTGAGTGAGACCTCGGTTCTGGGAAGGAGCATGTGGAGATTCACCACTTATAAAGCCTCACTCGGGTCTCTCCCAGGAGTCACGCTGGATTTGGTGACCCCCATCTTTACTCACCTGGACTGATAATTGTCTTTATGTATAATTCAAAGCACTCTTAATATTATATTAAAAATTTCTCTGAATTTGTTTCTATGGACCATTTATGCACACAAAAGACTTTATTAATATATGTATCTCCTTTTGAATCCCCTAGAATTCTTCAATTTGATACAGAACTTGAAGTAACTCCTGAAACTAATCTAAGTCTATATAGGATTTCCTCTTTATTTTTCAGTTTTCTACGTCACTGTACAAATCTTTAATTATCTTAAATTATAATTATTTGCCAAATCAGATCTCTCAAAAATACTTCTTCTTCATCTATTCTTAGGCTCCCTTATCAGGAATATTTTCCTCACCTGATTTCCCCCAGGAATTTGAGGCTAACAAGGTAGCCTTGGGCTGGGTTCCAGCACCCCACTCCTCGCAGGTACCCAAGTCCACAGGCCAGGCCAGTGTGAGCTCCCTCCCACCCCACCGAGCTTGGGGCCAGGGGGTGGCATGATGAAGATGGAGCAGACAATGAGTGTGCGAGGATTTGGCTGGACATGGGCCCCCCAGGGGTCCACTTGGAGCTTCATGTGGGCCTGCATGGCTGTGGTCCCGAGAGCTCTGCACTCAGGGATGTTGTCCCCCATTCTCTGTGGGCTTATGTGTGTCCAGGAAGTGTCTCCAGAGGAGGCAGTGCCTGTGTTCACGTCCACATGCCAGTGTGGCCTGGGCACTGGCTGAACTGTGTGCCCCACCCCAGTTTGTACGTCAATGCCCAGAGCCCCAGAACCTCAGACTGGAACCTTGTATGGAAATGGGGTCACTGAGGAGGTGTTTACTTATGATGAGGTCATAGTGGAACCGGATGGGCCTGATCCACCCCGAAGACCCCTGGGGAAGACCGTGGGAACAAGCTAGCCTGGGTCCCAGTGAGGAGTCTGCAAGATGGAAGGCAGCAAGTCCACCAGCAGGTCTCCAGGGACGAGGGCCAGGTGGGGGAGGGTCAGCTCTGCTTACACCAGCATTGCAGGCTGTACCTGCAAATCTGTGAGACACTGGATTTCTGTGTACTGCAGCCCCAGACCCGGCTGGAAATTCTTTGCTTTTTTATCTCCCAGAGACATCTTCTGAAAGCTCCTAAAAAAGTGCAGATGGAATCTGGTGCAGAGGTTCATGCTTATAACCCCAGCATGGAAGGAGGCTGAGGCAGAAAAATCTATGGTAAGCTTGAGACCTACCAGGGCAGTTTAAGACTTAGCATGACCCTGTCTCTAAACAAAAGAACAAATAAACAAATAAATAGAGCTGGGTATGTAGCTTAGTGTCAGAGGGACTGCCAGTTTGACCCCCAGTACTAGAGAATAAAAGAAAAGAAAGAGAAAAAATACAAGAAAATGCAAGTTGCCAAGTCACAGAGGCAAGAGTGAGAGCGCCTCATCTATTTTAAGCGTTAAAACCTCACCCTTCTTGTTAAAACAAGCAGGTCCATCCCTGGCCCAACTGCACCTTGCAGACTTTGGAATCTGTGGTTGCAGCTGGAGGCAGATGAGGGGATCCCGGGCAGGGCGGGCAGGTAGACAGGGGGTGGAGACCAACCCAAAAGAGTCCCTGCTCTCTCTGACACATGTACTCTGTCTCCTGCCAGCTCACGAAGCACCTCCTGTGTCCCCAACTCCCAGGAGGCTTGAGTGCGTCCCAGGTCACAGCCTGAACCAGTGGGACCACAGAGGGGGTGCAATTTCTGGCAGGGAACTGGGGGAAAGAGGAGAAGACAGAGGTGGGGCCTCACGGAGTGGGGGGCAGCCCGAATGAGGGTCTGCGCCTGCTTCAGTGGTTGCTGTCGAAGTTACAAGAAGGAATTTTGGTTCATGATCAGTGAGCCTAGCTGACCCTTGCCTGTGCATCCACCGGGCCAGGCCACACCAGAAAAAAGTCGTCTGTCCCTTGCGCTCCTGTGCCCGGGAAGTGCCTGTCATTTTCAGCTGAGTTAGGGGTGCAGTATGATTTGGGGGTGCACCTTCCTGTCCCTCTCTGCCTGTTCCCTGCTTTCCATCCTGCAAGAAAAACCATTTCAGAACTTACCGCATTTGCCCACAAAGAATCAACCAATAAATTCCTAACTCCAGTGATTAAAGACATTTATGTCCAACGTACAAAAAGAAAGTCTCGCTTACATCAGATCCTGGTGTTTATCTAGCTTAACCAAACAGAGAACAATGTTTGAAAGACAAGGACTAACACAGACATTTCTTGTTTTTTAAAACCAGGCTCAATTACTCAAAAAATGTTGCTGCTTTGTTGGTTTTAAACGCTTTTATCTCCTCCTGATTTATGGCAGACCTTGTGTAGACACAGTGCCCTGCTCACCACCTGCAGGCAGGTGTATCTTTTTAAAGCCCAGTGCTGGGGCTTGGGTTCATCCATCAGCCTCCCATCAAGGGCCACAGCAGTTGGCTCTGTCCTCTCTGCACCCAGCCTGTGGGCCTGAGCCAAGGAGCATTTAATTCTGCTCAGAAACTACAGAGAAACACAGCAGGGAGCCCGGGTGGGAGTTGGGCAAGATGTGAGTTCAGAGGAAAGGAGATTCATATTCACCAGATCTGGGGACCAACAGCAGAAGGAAGATCTTCCGATCTCTTTTGGTTCTTGTGTTTTCATTCCTGGAAACATTAAGAGAGACTTTGAAAAGTTACTGAATCTCTTTGTAACAAAATCTTTTGTAACAGGAAGATTCACTAACTCAAAGAGCTGGCGGTGGTAAGGGGTGCAAAGGCATTTCTGCAAAGCAGTTAAGACTGTTTTCTCTCTTAGCCCCTGTGGTTCACATTTTGACACATTCTTTTAAATCCTTCAGCTCCACTGCTGAGGGGACACTTTGAATTTCGTTGAACAAATAAATAGATGCATGGTTAAATTTTATCAAACATCCAAATAGCTGGATATGGTGGCACATACATGTGATCCTAGCACTCAGGGGGCTGAGGCAGAAGGATTGCCATGAGTTCAAGGCCAGGCTGGGCTACATGTTGAGTTCAAATCCAGCCTGAACTATATGGCAAGGCCTTGTCAAAAAAAAAAAAAAGAAATCCAAAAAATGAGGCATGATGGTGACACCAGCAGACACAACTGGATACTATCCAGGCTCCTGGCTTTTCCTAAAAGATAGAACTAGTTTTGTACAAGTTTGCTTTTTCCTTTAAAATCAGGGAAGCTCCATACTGCTTTTCATGTGATTAAGTACTTCGTAAATATGCAAACCTAAGACATAATGAAATATCAGGTAGATAAATAGTAAATGCTTTGGTTTTGGTCGATCATTAAAGCAAAAATGGTGTTCCTATCTAGGGAAAGAGGTCCGGTCCCTGCCGAGACCCCAGGAGAGCACCATCGCCGAGCACCATCACGGAGCTGCCATTTCCAGCCATGGCACGGCCGAGACCGCTCTTTCTCCACTTGTACGGGGGACCCGAGTTCAGGAACCTTCTCTTCCTCCAAGCAACAGTGACTGGAGATGACAGATGAGCTACAAGCTCTGAGCTTTGAAAGTTGGGACCTCGGGTTTCCATAGCACCCTACACTAGGCTTCAGCCACGAACAGACAAATGGGGGGCTCCTCCCTGCAGGGTCTGGCAGTGGGGATCCTGCGGGCCCCCTTCCTGAACGTCCTGCAGACCAGACACTCCTGAGTTGGAGATGTGGATGGAGGTCCTGTGCTCCCGGAGAAGCTTGGCAGGGTGAAGACTTGGGGGCTGGGAATCCCCAGACTTTGGCCCCAGCCGCTTTCATTCCTGTAGAAGAGCAGGGCAGCCTCTGTTACAGGAGTGGCATCCACTGATACCGACAATGCTGTTTACTGCAGGAGACTTTGAAACAGAAAAACAGTTAACACTGCTCACTAGCTCATCTGGAAACAACAACAAACCCAGCAGAAGTTAGCACGGAAAACATATTTTTAGATAAAAAATACTAGAGCTTTCTAAGCAAAACGGAGAAGATGGCATAGCTTATGCTTTTGCGTTTGTATCTCATGATAACAGGATCCCTGTAGCTGCTTCTGCCTCATCAATCACTGTGGGTGTTTCTCCAAGGCCACAGCATGGCCCACAAGTGACAGCTTCTCAGAGACCAGTCACACTGTGAGTTCAGGAAATGTTCTGTTTCCAGGCTTATAGGATTTAATCAGTGCACACCGCATGTGTATGGAAAACCACACTGAACCCCTGGATTCCTTCTTATTCTGGTCCATGCTCCCTGGGTTCCTGTCTCGGGATCGAGCTCGCAGCTGCCCCAGGGCTGAGGGGCAGCTTCCGAAGGTAACAAGTGACCCCTTGCACAGGTCAGCACACTGTCACTGCTAGGCTGTGCGGAACATATGGGGCGCACTGCTGCAAAAAGCAAAGAGCACAAGTCCATTACACTGGGCCTGGATCAGGAACTAACCCAGCACAGTGTGAGGGGGCACTGGCTTTGTCTCAGCCTGCTGGAGACCCAATTCTGGGCACCTTTGTCAGGACTGCAGTTTTGACTCTAGGCTTCTTTTCTGGGAACTCTAACTTGGAAGTCCACTCTGGAGGGGGGAGGAACTGGTGTCACAGTGGTGGGACAGGACCAAAGACTGAGACAGACTGGCTTCCCCTCCCCAGTGGACAGACGTTTTCAGGAACAGTGGCCAGCACTGAGCAGTGGAGGCTGGGCTGAGCCCGGGGTTGTTTTCACCCTGTGTTTCTGAGAAGAGACACTGTCAACAGCACTGTCCCCAGAGACCTGATCAATGTGTCCTCCGGCATAGTGATCTTGGCAGAGGTGAGGATGGGTGGATGGGGTGGGGTGGAGTGAGCCTCAGGGTCACTGTGTGTGGCCCCGTCTCATGCCTGGCACATGCTTCTCCTGGGCGATGTGGCACCCATTGCAGCCAGCGCTGACCCCATGTGAGGGGAGTGGGGGGTGGAGGGAATCACAGAGTGCAGGGAGCTGGGCTTCCACGCAGGAGAGGGGTTTAGTGGGCATTGACCCCAGGAAGCACCAGTGCTGGGCAGGGAGGGGGGCCAGGAAGGAAAAGGGAGAGGAGGGAGGGTAGAGTAGAAGGAGCAAGGAGCCAGCAGACATGCAGGCCCTAGACCCCTTGCTGGGCCTGGAGAGCTGCCAAGGGCCTCTCTAGAGTTGTACCCTGAGCACAGGGGTGGGCACCAACCCAGAAGCTCCTACTCTTCCATGAAGCGCCTCTGCTCAGGCCTGGTGGGGGGATCTGCGGTGTAACCAGGCCCCCTCCCATCAGCATGCTGTGTCTGTCCCAGGTTTTCTGTCCATCTGTGGAATCCCTTGAAGAAACAGGAGCAGCAGGAAGGAACCAGTTTAAAAACAGTTGGTCCAGATCCAGATCCAGATCCAGACAGCACCCTGGCTTCAGGGTGGTGTGGCCACCTTGGCGTTGCTGACCCATAGCCATTCCTGGGCGGGACCTGCTGCCTGGACCTCAGGTGTGTCTGGTGCAAGTGTCTGCAGGGCCTTTGCACGTCCTCTGGAACAGCCACCCCAATTCTGCCATGATGGCTTCTGGTGCCAGCAGAGAGGCCCCCTGGGAGCTGCAGGACTGGGAGGTCCTCACAGGCCACAGTGGTTCCCTTACCCAGTTTTATCTCTTCTGCGGCACACGCCGCTCTCCAACATCCACGGTCACGTGCTTGCCATTTTATTTCCTTCTCCTGCACCTGTCGCGGGCTCGGCCTACTGCACCTTGCTGTCCTCAGCACCTCAGAACACGAGGCTGAATCAGTGAGTGTAGGGATAACCAAGTGGCCAGATGGGCGAGTGAATGAAGGGAGCGGTCAGCGCTTTGCAGCGGACAGTGCAAGCAAACCAGAGCCCCTGCTTCTCTAAAGAGCACTCCCTTGTTCCTGTGCAGAGCCCTGCCTGCTGGGGTCATCCACCTGGGGCAGAGGTTTCCCTCCATTTACTCTCAGTGTCCAGATTGCCCGGAAAGGTTTTCCTCTTTGTCGTTGCCCTCTTTCTGTCCCCACCTTTGTCCTCACGGTCCCTCCCTGCAGTGAGCTATGAGACCAGGAGCCCCTGACAACCACAGTTCACACTGGTCCCTGCACTCTGGCTCGTGATTTCTGTGGCTGTGCTTCTTTGGCATCTTTCAGGACCACTCCATCCCAAGGCAAGGTGCAGTCGGGCTGGGAGAGCACAGTCCTGAAAAGGGCCTGCCACCCACTGGGTTGTGTCTTTGCTCCTGACACCTGGTGCCTTTCCTTCCTTCTGTGCACCTCTGGCTTCTCCACACACCCTGCTCTGCAAGCAGCTGCCTGCCCCTTGTGCAAATGCCCTGCAGGTTCCTGTGCATCCCAGGAGAATTCTTCAGGCGCCCTTGCCTGGAAGTGACTAACTGAACTGCCTCCCCCACCAAACGACAATGCAATCAGCCGGGAGGTCGGCGATGGAGGGGCATCCTGGGGCACAGCATGCCCAGACTTGACTGGGCTGTCCTGGCCCGCGGCTGGGGAGTTGGCTTGCTGGGGGCCATGTTGACATAATTCGTGGGAGACCTCAGTTAGTAGCACACAATGTGTGATTTCTGACTGACAACGTGATTTTCAAAAATCTTAGGCAGGCTAAAAAGCAAGCCATCAGCTCCCACCTGAGGTTGTGACCTTGGAAAAGCTGAGCCCTGGCCTCTCCTAGGTCTGGCTGTAAAGACAACTCTGCTTTATTCTCCCTTGGGTCTCTCTCCAAGCCGCATACCTATGTGTATTTTATTTTTATTAGTACATGTTTGCAACATATGACAATCACATTCCTTGCAGCAAGTTGGCACATGCATAGTTTGGTTCTTTTTTATTCCCTTCGCTATCTCCCCTCACCCCTGCCACCACCTTTCCCTCCTTCTCTTGGTCCCTTTCCCATTTGCGAAAGATCTATTCCTGCATCCTATTATCTATCTTTTATTTTTGCCCTGTAACTTGCTTGTACTTTGGATTTCTCATATAAGAGAAACCATGTACCGTTTAACCTGCATCGGATTCATTTCACTCAATGTTATGGTCTCAAGGTGCATCACAAATGAAAGTATGTCCTTCTGTGTGGCAGAGTAGCACCCCACTATGCATAACTACCACATTTCCCCTATCTACTCATCTACTGAAAGGTATATAGGCTGTTTCCAAGATTTAACTATTATGAGTTGTGCCACTTATCACCATGGGTGTGCCCAGATCACTATGATATGATGCCTTTAACTCTTTAAAGAGACGCCTAACGGGAAACCTGGGTCAAATGGAATTTCTAGATTTACTGCTTTGAGGAATCTCCTCATCACCATGGAGGATGCATCAACTTATACGCCAACATCAGTGGAGTAGGGCTGGAAATGCAGATAGACACAAAGACGGCAGGTAGGCGCCCCCATGATCTCCTCTTGGAGGAGAACTCCCGAGGCCAGTGTGTCAGGCTCGCCCTGCTGAGGCTCCTCTGGGACTGGGTGGGAAGTGTCCAGCAGAGACAGAGGCAGCTGTCACTAGGGTGATTCACAGAAGCCTTGCTCTGAGCTGTGCATCAGGTACGTGGCAAGTCAAGGGGCCATGAGAAGACAGGTTGGTCAGAGGTAAGGGGACAGGGTGTCCTGTGTCCTCTGTGTGTGAGGGGACAGGGCGGGTGACGAGGCCTGGACTTCGTCCCCTCCCTCACGACCACATGCTCCCATAATCTCCAACTCCACCACCTGCTGTTGGCCCTGGAAATGCACAAATGGATGTTTGCCAATCCAAAGAATCCCTTGTGTAATAGGACAAAGGTGTCCACTGCCAGCCCCAAGGGTCAGGAGATACCCACGGCTCTTTGAAATGCTTTTCAAGTGCAAAATATTTTCTTAAATGTTGGAGACCTCCATCAATGCATTTGTCTATTAGCAAACTGACTGCCCTGGGGGCCATGTGGTAAGAGCCACTTCAGGGCAAGAGGAGATTTCAAGTCAAGTATCTTGGCTCTCTAGTCCTGTGTCCACGTCATGGAAACCCTTGCGTGCCTTCCCTTCAATGTGTTAGCTCACAGGGAATTCTGCTGGCTCTGGTCTGCCTGATAGGACAGGCTGTGTAAAGTCAGAGGTAGAAGTTTGGACTTCATACAATAGAGCGAGAGGACAAATTTCTGCGCCAGTACACATAGACCAATACTATGGCAGAAAGGTGGCCACCATGCATGGTACCAGACCACAAAAGCCAGGGACGCCAGTGGTGAGGAGTAGCTAGCATCCAGGAGTTGTTTTGTGTTGGTCACAGGGAGACCTGTCCCCATGATGCCCACACACGCGCTGAGGTCTAAGTCATCACCAAGTGCTTTCTGCCCATGGGCTTCAAACACTGGACATAGGCCCAGGGAGTGTGTCCCAGTGGTAGGATAAAATTTGGAAGCAAATAAGAGGAAGTGGAGGTGAAGTAGGAGAAGGTCTGTCCCCAGAAAGCAGGAAAGCAGGGACCACGGGAAGCTTTGGAGTCCCCTGGGGTTCACTGTGGGTGACCTGTGGGAAGAGGCTGGGCCTTTAGACGGTGGTGTCTGCGGGTCAGCCGGCTGCCACAGGAACACATGGCGCATGCTCCAGTGTGAAGGATTCAATTAAAAATGAAACTTGTTCTCTGGTGTTGAAGCTAATATCCCCACTTCATCCAAACTGGTGCTATTTATGCAGGCAGAGCGGCAGTGGGGACAGCCCCAGTGCGCACACAGTGGAGAAGGTCAGCCCTAACTCCATCAGCTGCAGGTGTAAGACTAGGCTTGCACTTTGCAAAGCAGCCATGCTATTTGCCTCCTTGCAAAGCTCATATTTGAGAATAACTGAGTTTGTGCATGCGTGAGCAGTAGAGGTCTGAGTCAGGGTGTGGGTCTTCTGGACAGCACTTTTCTAACACTGTGACCAAGCACCTCCTGCTTTCCAAGAAGAGCCTGTGACCTAACTAACATGTATCTGTCTTCTATGCAAAGTATCACATTCTATCTGAATAGAATTTGACTTTAAGTGGCAAGATAAAGAAGTCACAAGGTGCAATATTCCCTCTGCTCCCAGCTTGTGTGCACCCCAGTTCGTGAGAGTCACTGGGAGTCTTCTGAGCACCCCATGCATGGGCCCTGGGGGGACTGTCTGTGCCAGGCCAGGGGTGGGAGGGCAGAGGGGCAGCAAGGGTTTCTTGGCACACAACATCTGTGCTGTCCAGGAGTCCGTCCTCCAGGTCGGTATTTAACACGTGACCAGTGAGCACGGAGGGGTCAGCTGGTTCTCAGGTGTTGGGGACCCAGCCAGCCAGTGTGTGCTCTTCATTGCCTGTCATAAAGGGAGGACAGGACCTTGTCCCAGCCACCCTCTCTCAGGCCACTGCAATGTGATCCCACAGCCCACGTTGAGTCTCAGAGTAGACAGGATCCTCAGATGCAGGGGCCACACAGACTCTGTCTGCTTTCCAGAAAAGCGAATGCTGGTGAGCATTAATTTGTTTCCTTTAGAAGTGTGCTTTACTCACTCCGGTGCTGACAAATGACACCTTTAGGGAGCACAGTCCACCCTGTGGTCCTCATAATTAAGCTTGTTCCAGCCCTTCTGGGTGCACAAGGAGCTGCAGGAGAGGTGGAGACAGGAGCCCCAGTCAGGGCCGATCTTCAGCAGCTGCTGATGTCTAGCAGGCTGGGGTCCATCGCTTTCCACTGTACCTGCCCTTAAGTAGCACGGAGGACCCGAGAGTGGACAGGGAGAGTTGCCAGCTCCACGGTGACCTGTAGAGGCTCAGCTTTCATCCACAGAGCCACAGGGACAGCAAGAGCTGCTTGGTTCCATTTGCAGATTAGAAGTGAGGGTCAGAGTGGCTCTGGGTTCCGAGTGAGGACCGCGGCAGGACAGGGGACCAGGAGTGGGATGCAGGCCAGGATGCAGCTGTGCAGTGGGGCAGGGATACAAGTTGCCACATAGTCCTCAGACTACGGCAGTGCCAATGGGGAAATTCTTCCTGGGGGGTCACTCGATTCTCATGTGACGAAGAATAGCAGGGCCTTGGATCCAGTCGTTAGGAAGTGTTTATTGTGCAGTCTCTAAACACAATGCTGTAAAAGCACCAGGGACCAGGTCTGCAGAAGTCTTCCCAGAGCATAGCCCACCAGGATCTAAGGTCCACCCCTCAGATAAGGCACTGATGGAGATGGCGATCCTGGGGTGGCAGACATGAGACCCGTGTCCTCTCTGGCTGAGCTGTTTGTGCAACTGTGAAAACTGGGTGCCATGAGCTCCTTGGGGTCCCCAGGGCTCACACAGGGAGTGGTACCTGTGCTGTGAGGTCTTGCAATGGAGTTGTCGGGGTTGGACACAGACTCGGCCAGGCCTGCCCTGGGTCTGACCCCTGATGCCTTCCCTCTGAGCGCTGTCACCCCATCACCTTCCCACTGGTCCCCAAGCTGTGCTGTGACCTGGCAGGCTTGCATCCCTAGTGTTGCCCAGTGAGCAGGGAGGAAGGTGGTCCCTCCTGTGCCCTGAGTTGATTTTAGAGACCCCGCTGTCTTGTAAACCACAGGAAGCAGGTGGCTTGGATCCGACAGCGACCCTTCCACAGTGGGGACTCCCCCATAAGACTCAGTAATACCCAGGGGAACAGCTCTGAGCTTCTGCCTTTGCCCTGGCCTTGACTGGACATTGTAACTCCTCCCACACCTGCTTTCTCCTGAAGCTGGCAGGAAGATTTGCTGTCAATCACAGTCACTCTCAGCTGGTCAGATCTGGAAGACACTGGCCCTACGGCATCTATACCAGATCCCGAGGCCGAGCCCCATCTAAACAAGGGCTGGCTCTGAACACAGCACACCTAGGTCCAGAGCCTGAGCCGGGAATCTTGCAGACAGTGATGATTCCACCTTAGTCATGAGGGAGGTGATCTTCAGGAAGACGAGAGTCTCTGGGGTGATGTGGGTCCCCTCCCCTGGGACATTGGGCTGCCATAAGATGACTCCAATCCTGCCTGCCTGCCCAATGCAGCCAGCTCATCCTGAGGTGCTGGGTCCACAGAGTGGGTCCCAGGGTCTAAAAGCAGCTACAACTTTGCCTGGTGTTATAGTCAGAGTTTATGAGGAAAACCAAATTTAATACAGGACACATAATTTATAGAATTTTTTTCTATAACAGTCACCCAAAGAGTCAAATACAAAAAAAGTGCAGGAAATCTGTCCACGTGCTAAGACCCAAAGACTCCAGCTGAGGTCCTGGATCCCATGGCAATGTCCTGCCTGAGTCCAGCTGAAGACTGAGAGCCCATGACAATGACTCATGCAGTTTGTTTCATGGATCTGTATGTGAAGCCCCAAAGACCATCAATAGAAGCTAGAAAGTCTACGCCAGCAGGGTAAGGATCTGTGCTAGTGGGCCTAGGCTTCTGCTCTGGAACCAAAAAGCAACACTCAAAATAAGGACCAGGGCTTCCCTGAAAATTACCACAGCCATCCTCAGCGACGAGGTCTCGAACTCCTCTAACAATGAGAACAGCTGAGTTCACATCAGGAAGTACACATCTTCCCCTCCAGAGCCAGGAAGCAATGCTCAAAGTAAGGACCAAAGCTCCCCAAAGTGAACTATAACCATTCTCAGCGACAGCAAGGACCTGAACTCCTCCAAGGATGAGAACAACAAGGAAAGAAGCTCCACAAGCTCCTCTAGGAGAACCAATGGCAACAGCAGAAACACTACCTATTCCTCTCCAGTTCTCCTTTTTATGCTGTTGGTAAAAATGCTCAGATGGGCTCTCCGCACCCAGCACCACCATGCTGATTCAGTTCAGCTGGGTGTTACCAGTTGGCCACCAATTGTCAACCCACCACACCTGGTGACATCTAAGTGGGAACTGGCCCAAAGCTGGGCCTGTCTAATTTCGGACTCATATAGATGCACCCCCTACATGAACATGTACGCACACATACACACACACATGCACACACACAAACACCTAAATACATGTGCACATGCACACACGCGCCTAAGGTGGAAACGCTGCAGGCTCCTTTCCAGAGCAGCTCTCAGCAGCAGCAGTTGAGACCCTCGTCTTCTCCACCCTCAGTGGGCCTCTGGAGCAGCTTAAGACCAGAGAAGGCCAATGCTGGGGCTGGAGGCCACCAAGAGGCCACAGCTCTCACCACCAGGCACCACACACACAGCTGGCGTGGCCCAGTCCAGGCTCCACCCTTCCCTCCCAGCCGTGCCGAGGGCAGGGACATGGACTGGGACTTGCACAGACTCCAGGGGCAGTGGAGGGAACCCCTCCCTGCTTTCTCCCTGTGAGGAAATCACAGGCCCTTGCCATAGCACTGGCTAAGGAGAAACGCAGTGCGGCTTTCGTTCAGGTCAGGCTGGAGAAACACACACATCACTCCCAGCACAGTGCCCTAACCCTGCATCCCCATGCCAGCTGCCCTTCCCTCCCAGCAGGCCCAGCCAGGAGTGAGCCTCTCGCGTCCACTCTGACTGAGACCTATTGCCCCAAACACCTTGTCCTCCAGGCATCTGGTGGGTTTCAGATGTGTCAGGCGTGTGATGTATGCGACCCGGGGCTCCAGATATTTATGACCAGGGCTGGCTTCCCAGCCACCCTTGCACTTGGCCCCCCACTCCCATTCTTCTGGACAATGGGCAGATGGTTTAACTGTTTACTGCTTCAAGACATTTTAAAAGGTAATGAATGTACAAACAGCAGGAATAGAAGGGCCCTCTGTGAGGTGGCTCAGCGTAGGGATGGAAAATTCAAACAATATTAGCCTCAAAAAGTCAACACTACACACCCTTCAACTGAGGACCTACAAACAAACAGAGTTCCTCTGTACACACATTAGCTAGCGTGCCTCTCAGGGCCTTGAGTTTGCCTGGGGCTCAGAAGTTTCTGGAACTTCTGAGGAGGGGCACTGTCTCCTAACAGCTTTCAGTGTTGGGACTTGGACCTCTGCTTATCTTGGGGGCACAAGGACCGGAGCTGGGATGTATGTGGCCTGGAGGCCACACCATGTGGGGTCCTCACTGCTCGTGGAGATGAACACTGAGAGCTGCACAGGGCCCCCATACCTCACAGGTGAAGGGTGGGGGACCCTTTCAAAAAGGAAACAAGAAAGGAAAGGGAGTCCGCCGTGTTGTCTTCTGACTCATGAAAGCCTCAAAAAGTCAATGTAGTCCCTGTCTTTTCATGCACTGAATGATGTGATTGGAAAACTACATCCTGTTTTGTAAGGAAATGAACCCAAGACCCTTCAAAAATGGCGCTTTCTCTGGTCAGTGGAACATCTAACGCTCACCAGGCCTCCCACTCCCAAGTGGGGCCTTCCTGGGCCATCTACTGAAGGAACGGTGAGAAGATGGTTTGGGGAGCACTGCTTTCCCCTCCCTATTTTGTGTGCTTACTCTCATATTCTACAAAAGTGAAAACAGTGTCACCTCAGCTTTAGAGTTCTCACTGTCCTGAGAAAGGAAGTCACTGTAACACATCAAGAAGTAAAACAGAAATAGAATATTTCCAATGATACCTTTTCTACATTAAACTGGTGATTTTGTCAGTTCTTTTGAATGTGACTCTAAGAAATGAAAAAGTTTAATATGAAATATTACCCAGGGTCTTCGCTACCTTTGCTTTTTTTTTTTTTTTTTGTAGCTGCACGAACCTTGCGCACATAAGAATTTCAGAGCGTGATGAGGCAAAAGCGACACTTCTCCCCATGAACATCATAGGCAGGAGCCATGAGCTTATAAAACGGGAGACTCACTCCCAGCAATTAGAAGCCACATGGGAAGGCAGTTTACATCTTCAGATTATTTCCCAGATTCAAGAACAGAGACAACCTGTAAAATGAGGGAAGAAAAACCTGGCCTCAGAGTTTCACGGAGTCAACATGGCCTGACCACGGTTGCTGGAATGGTGCTTTGCAAAGACCCTTTCACTATGGCACATGTCTCCCCAGGACATTCTTGCAAAACTCAGCCTCAGAACAGCCTGGTTTTCTAATTGAGGCCGGCTTAAGGTCTCGCTGGAGCAGGTCAACAGCGGGCAGGGTGCTGGGATCTGCTGGCCGCTGCCCTCCCTTGTTTGATAAACCAGGCCTCTCCCTCGGATCAAGGCATTAAGGTTTGGGTTATTTGTATTGATTTTAGGTGCTACTAGACCGCGCCAGCCATGCTTATATCTATGGCTCACAAATTCTACTTTAAAATGTCACTGCCATTTCATTTCCTCTGCCGTCAATACCGCAGCCAGAGGATCTGCTCATTAACCTCGGGGGGTCATCCTCTCGTCTGAGGCACAGGGGTGGGGGCCCTGTGCATTCCCAGAGCTTCACAGGCAGCAGGAACATGAGGTGGGGGGTGGGTCCCCAAAATACATCTTCCAAAATAAAAAAAGAAAAAGAAGGAAAACTTTCAAATCTTTTTCTCTGTTAATTTGAAACCTTTTCCCGTTCCTGAAGAAACCCCTGGAAATAGGTAGGCCCTCTAGCGGCGAAGGAGAGAATCAGAAGTAACGGGCTCTTCCCGTGGGGCCTGATGACCCTGGAAGCAGTCACACCTGCAGACAGCTGGGGGCAGAGGAATTTCCACACCCACAGCAGCACACCGCTATGGGGCAGGGGCTGTGACCACACCCTGGATTCCACTGAAATGAATTCCGGAGACACTGGGTTTGCTGATCATTTGGAATCAATGAAGATGTCCCCTGGAAGTTCTAAAGAAAACCCTTCCCAGTGAAACAGGCAAAATCAGCCATCTAATAATTTTACATAGATACTTTTCCCCTTCTGCCTGGAAGACAGCTTTCTTTAACTGGAAGCCAGACAGAAACCTACACTCAGGCACAGTCATGACTGTATTTATCAGTCTAGAGTGATCCTTTGACAAACATGTGGTGGGTAAAAATAAAACACATGTTTTCCCTTATTTCTCTGTAAGCGCTTACTTAAGGTTTTATTATATTTGGCCATGGGACATTCAGTAAACTTACTGATGATATCAAAGAATGATTTTACAAACACTAAAAGTTACACTATTGACACCTCCAAATTCTGGAGTATTTACATTGTGTTAGGTGCACACTTGCTCTGGGAGATTAACAAACATTACTAGAAAGGCTGTGTCCAAATCCACCCTGGTTGTTTATAAAACCTTTACAACTCATCAGCTTCCACTAACACACTGGCACTGTTCAATTACCATCAGTTTTAGAGAGCCTTAGCAAAACATCTAGTGCCCATGTAAATAGACAAATCTGAAAACTAGCTGGTCTGTTGGCTTACATACTGTAGGTAATGTTTTCTTTTGCTCAAATTTGTTCTGGAAACTAATCATGCTCTGATAAAGCCATCTGCAAATATGAGAAAGATTGACACCCACATGTCAAAGTTTACACAGCCTGACCAAGTGCACTTACAGTGCAGATGATGTAAGGGCCCTGCGCAGCTTCCCTGGGGCCATGTTGGAATGGAGCCTTCCAGAGAAGGGTGCCCCCATCAGAGCAAGAGTTATCCTTTCCCTCGCCAGGCTGAACCTCTTCTAAGGGGTTAGATGCTGACCTCAGGGTCCACCCTGGAACCTTAACTCCATTCCTTGGGCATTGTCAGTCTAGGACCATGGATCACTATCGCTTAACTGATTCCAAACACAATTGTTTTCTACACATCACTGAGCCTTGCACTAATCCAGGAAGTGACGGTAACTTACTGTTCACATGCTAGAAAGAACAGCATTGAATATTAATGACAGTAATGGTAGGAAATGACATTCACCTAGCAATTCATGGGCCAGCAACTTTGGGATGTGTATTATTTACTATTTGTGGGAAGGAGTTGACACACACACGTGTCCATCCACGCTCAGAGGGGCTGAAAATCTTTGCGCGCGGCTGCGGCTGGAGTGCCGAACGTGTTTGGATATGAGCTCATTCACTTTTCACGTTAGCAAGGAGCCTTTCAAAGTGGATGTTCCCAGCACAATCCTCTTTTTGCCCGGGGCTGACCACATTCCACAGAAAAACTCAGGGGCTCTACTGTGTGGTCCCGCTCTGCCTTTGGGGTAGTATAGTGAAACCCAGCTGAGTGGAGGATCAGTTTGTTGAGAACTTATGACTAAGGGCTCAGAGAAAATATGTTGATAGTTTGTTCTTGAATTTTTCTACAGGTAGACAGCAAATACTCTTGTTCACATTTTCAGAACGCAGCCTAGTAATTTTTTTTTGAAGAAAATGATACTTGCTTCTCTCTCTCTTTTTGACAATTCTCATGATCGCTTGTTGGTTTTCATTTCTATTCATTTGTTTCTGTTTTTGCCGTGCTGAGAAAGGAATGCAGGCCCTGGTGCCTGCCAGGCAAGTGTTCTACCCACCAAGCCCTCTTCCCTCACAGCCCTGGGCTTTCACTTTTAATTGTCAAGTAGAGCTCCATAATTTCACCTGCCAGCTACTTCAGTTCCCATTTTAAAGATGGATATTTTCTTAATATATCTCCAATTCAGGATTGTGATTCTCTTTTCTGATTTGAAGATTTGTTTGGCTTGGTAGCTCAATGACTTCGTCAGCTGGGGCTTCCCCTTCCTTGATCTTGACCTGGCTATCACTAAGAAAAGCCTGGCAGGCCTTCGGTTTCACTTCAAAAGCACAACAAACATCTAGTCTTTTTATTTCTCTGAAACTCTTTGATGTTGATATAGTTCTGCCTTTCTTTTGTAAAGCAGAAATCTCTTTGTTCAGCTGTGATTGTTTAGATGCTGTCCTCTTTGTAAACTGAATTTCCTGAGCCCAAGCCTCTTCATCAACAGCCCAGATGTCTTCCCTAGGTGAGGATTTTCATGAGTTGCACCTATGCCTAATTAACTGCTCCTGTTATTTCAAATACTTTTTCTATTTGCCAAGAATGTATTCAGCTGATGTGTCAAAAAGTTTCCCAGGACCCACACCTAGGTTATCTTATACGTGTTGCTCTTTCATGCTTCCCAACCTTCGGAGCCCTCTTTGATCCTACAAAATGACTTCTAGAACCCCCTTAACATCTGCTAGTCTTCCCTACCTCCATTGATGTAAAACATGACACAATTCTATAATCATTCTTATCAAACAGAAGCCTCTTCTACGTTAGCCCATAAAATTTAATTCCCAATTTCCTCCTCCCAAAGAAGGAATGAGCTTTGACCCCAGGTGAATAATTGGATCACAGAGGGAGGAGCCCGCTTCACAGTTACTAGGTAATTCCACCTCAAAGGCAGGGCAGCCAAGTGCAGATGGTAACCCTGGCCTGAGGGGATGGGCTGGAAAGAGAGTGGCCCGATCCCACCCTTACTGATGCCGGCATGGTGCGGGGGCTGGGCCTGGATGCCTTGCTTCATGATCTATAGTCTCACCTACTCTCATCTGCCACCTGACTCCTTTTCGCCATGCTGGTGGCCTTGCTGGTGCCCTCAGTTGCCCTCCAGTCCTCTCAGCACAAGGCTGGGCATGGTTCCCTCATTCTTCCTGCCAGCTGGTTGTTGGCTACTTTGCTCCCCTTCTCTTGTCAGTGTGCACAGCCCCAGGTTCACCAGGACGCCACCAGCCTCGCCGAGCTTAGCACACAGTGGACGCCAAGTCAGCAGACAGTGAGCATCTCCAGTCCTCGCAGTGTTCCCAAGACTCCCAAGGAGTTAGAGGTAGTCTGAGCTCATTGGAGGCAGAGGTTGAGGGAGTCTCAACAAGGTGACATGGGTCCCCAAAAGCCCCCGTAAGGTCCACACTGAGGTCCTCAGTAGATGAGGGCCACTGTCAAGGCGAGTGGAACTCTGCTCACGGGACCACATCCCAAAGCAATTTTCTCCCCTGGGATGCATTTGTGGCCCTGGTGATCCTGGAGTGGTTTTATTTATCTGTGGATTTTCTTCAAAGAAAGGCAGCCAGAGTTGTTTTATGGGAGCCAAGGTGAGAATTAGTGAGATGCTTTGACAGGGCACCTTTTATAACATGGAAAGATGATCATTAGACGCTTGCTCAAGGAGAAGGGATTTGCATTTGGCTTGCTTTGTTCAAACAGGGCTTTTGTTGATTTATCAACAGGACTTCGCTCAGGGTTTTGGATTGGATTCCAGAGGTTGGCACCTACGCTCTAAAAAATCTAAACAGAAGGAGAAAATAAATCACCAACTGGCACTTTAAAGCAAAGATTTATACCAAATTTAATGAACTTCCTGTCTCGCTGAGCATGAGGAAAATGTCATGTTTACCCCGCTGCTCTCTGCTTGGCAGCAGCTGCACCAGGCTGGAAGACTGCAGACATGGGTCAGATTCGCCCAGCAGAGCCAGGGACAAGATGTGGGGCCATGACAAGGGATCACCTCCTGTACCTATTTCTTTTCTCTAACCTGACACTGGGCTACGCCAAAGGCAAATGCGGCCCAGTGGTAGCATCTTATTTGAGTTGACAGTGAATGTTACAGATTTAAGGCACAGGTTGTTCCAGTAGGGATGGCATCAGGACAGGGGTAGAGTTGGGTAGGGGAGATGGCAGTCAGGAGGGTGTGACCCCCATCCTGCAGGGGGTCTTGAGGACATAGTAGAGGACTACCCAGGGACTGCTCCCTGACAGGAACTTCCCAGAACGCCAGGCTATGGCACCAAGGGGCTGAGCAGACTCCAACAGCCAGGGAAAGCCCTTGAGCAGGATGTGGGAATCTTGGAGTGGGAAGTGGGGCGCTCAGTGAGTTGGTAAAGGATTGGAGATGGGACCATCATGAGGTCTCTAACCCAGACCAAACCGAGCTACCTGCTGTACTCATACCACAATCTATCTGTCACTTTCCTTTTCAGCTTTTCTGTGGCTCACACCTGTAACTTTCCCATCATGCACAGCTCAAGAAATGCCCCTGGTTCATTCGTCACGGGCCTTCTGCTATTCAAAATTCCTCACCTCCTGCTGCCTTCCTGTGGGTGGTTCTGAGGCTGTGCCCAGAGCACCTAGGGCCTACCTGCTGCTCTGGGAACCTTGCCCTTCCTTGTGCCTCATAGCCCTGAGGACATTCACTCCCCTCCTGTGCCCTGGCGACCAGCTGCAGAGTCAAGGTCAGGGCTCTTGACATGGCAGCCTTTCTTTATAGATCCCAACTTCAGCGTTACTCAAACTTCCGAAAATGAGCCCTGAGGGATCACAAGGGGACAGTGGAGCTCTGGCCAGGCAGGCCATAGGCTGGCTTGGTCCCACCCTTGGTTCTCATGGTGTGAAGTACGAGGAGGGCCAGAGGGCTGAGTACCACAGCAACTGGCATCCCTGGCCGCCGCGGTGTTCCCAGCAAAGCCTCCTCTAACACAGTCCTCATCACAGCACAGAGAGGGGCTCTGGTCATCAGGACTTTGCTGTGTACCTTTCCTGTGACACCATTCCCCATCCTAGCTTTCTGGGACTCCAGGGAGAGAATCCATCATGAGCATCAGTGAACCTGCAGTGACACAGGCGTGTTTGTGCCTCTCTATTGATGGATGAATTGATTAGCGATTCATTCTGACATTTCAGAAAGCAAAATGTCTAAAACTCATGACCTTCTCTTCGAGTAAGCTATGCTAGCTAAATTCATGGCTGTTCTTTGTCTTGCTCTTCTTTGTGCTGGTGGAAAAGTACTTCATCAGACCTGCCAGTTGCTAGTGGAAAGAATACTTCCTGATCCCCAGAAATCCGGGGTAACACTAAGCAAGCTAGGTGGAAAATGCTAGAAAAATGTTGGACAATCAATGGAGAACCAGCCTAGTTAAGGAACTGGAGAGTCTTGTAGGAAAGAAATGAGGAATGTGCATGGTGCTACTGAGATGTGTGGTCCTAGGACACAGAAGCTGTGCAAATCACCTGATATCTGAGAGATGTAGGGTCGGGAACGTTCAGAAAGGAAACCACGCTTTACCATGTGTCCTCTGCTCAGAAAGAAAGCCACGGTCTCTTGTGCCTCTTGCTGGAACTGTCTGAAGGACTCTAGTTTAGGTTATGTGGTTTGTCCAGGGATGGTAAGATTGATTTGGGATGTAGACAGAACACCACTCTGAGTGGAACTAGAATCATGTGGTGAGCACTCACGGACGGCAGAGGGAGAGTGTCGTGGGTGGTGGCAGAGCCGGTGTGTGAGGGCAGAGGGTGGGTAGAGCATGGGACCCTGCACACCACCTCCATGGTGGCCACTACTGTCACACAAACTGCCCTGGCCATGGTCACAATGTTGCCATGCAGATTCTCAGTTGGCATCTCTTTATCTCACTGCTAAAATACCCAGAAGTTGAAGAACAACAGTCAATATTTAGATATGTTGTGAAACCACTTTGGTTCTTCTAGACTGGCAGTTTACTTACTGGTGTTTGTTGAATTAATAATTTCTACCATCAGTACTCACCACAGGGTAAGCATGTGAAATATCCCTAAGCAGCCCTTAATCAACATGGGGAAAGAACAGTTCACCTGTTTTCATCACCTATGTAAGTAGAATAAAAAGAAATTGAGTAGGTCTCCAGGCAAAAGTTGTTAATACAAATTATAAAAACAAAACATGTTATTCTGTTAAAAACATATTTAAGTCATGTTCAATTAAAACTGAAAATGAGAAGCGGATCCTGGAAATGAACATAAACTTGTATTTAATGATTGAATCGTGTGATTCCAAAACTCTTTGTTAGTGTGGTTATTTTAATGCCTAGTATCATAGTTACTTGATTCATCACTGGGACAAAATGCTGGACACCTACAACTCTGTGGAGGAAATATTTATTTTAGTTCACAGTTTGTAGAGGTGTCAATCAGTAGTCAGCTGGCTCCAAGGCAGGGTGGTAAGGCAAAGGGCTTGGTCAAGGAGAAACAGTCCATGGCATGGCAGGTAGCAAGCAAAGAGAGATCAAGGGAGGAGGAGGGAGACATACCCTCCTAGGCCACGTCCCCAGTGACCACCTCCTCCTATCAGGCTTCACCTCTCAACATCACATTTAGCTATAAACTCATCAGTGCTCTGATTCAGTGATGAGTATCAGGTCTCACAATCCAATTACCTCCTAAGCCCCACTTGTGAGTGTAGGAAGCTTTGGGAGGCATCTAGATATAAACAGTAACACTTGGACTTGCTCCCAGACTCCCCTTTCACCTGCCAATCAAGTATCTTGCCTCACCCCATATTTGCGATCCTCCACAGTGCAAAGCTATTTTTGCAAATTGTTTCTTTTTCACTATATTTTGTTTTGTGTGGCACTGGGGATGGAGCACAGGGCCTCCTGCCTGCAAGGCAAGCACTTACCACTGACCCACATCTTGCCCTCCATCTGACTTTTATAGCGAGTGTTCACGATGAAAAAAAAAAAAAACTCCTCTCCTACCCTGCTCCTTCTCCACCTCACCCTGATGCGTCAGCAATCTTTCCCAGTAGTTTTCAAACAGCAGTGTGAGCGCTGTAGCAGGAAGACACACAGCACTGGCAATCACCTAGGGAGCTCAGGGTGGTGACTGTTGTGACCCTGCTGTCATTTACATCAGTTCCTGGGAGTCCCTCCTTGACAGATGGTCCCTGGGCCACCTCCAGGACATCAGAAGGCTGGGCCTCATTTAGGGGTGCTTTGAGTTTTCGCTTTCCAGCACTTTGCACGATGCCCCATCACAGCTTTGTGCAGGTTGGAAATGCCAGGACCCTCAGGGCAGCTATCCAGGTCCCGGTGTTTGGCCTGCATCAGCCTGGGCCACACCATGACCTGCATTCCTGCTCCTCCCTCTTCTACCATTCCCTTGCAGTCCCATTATTTGAAATAAAGAACAGCGTTTCTCTGTCCTCTTTGAAGTAAAGCAACCCCTTGTTCTCCTTACATAAAGATGCAAAGATCTCTGAAAACAAAAAGGACAGGTTCCACACCCTTCTCTTCCTTTGTCTCTGCTCTGCTTCCTCCCAGTCACAGAAATGTGCAGAAGCAAGGAAGCATCTGGAGACCACAGTATAAGTGGTGTCCCGATTTGTCCTTATCTGCAATACTTAAACAAGCCAGACAGAGCCGATAAATACAGACAGCTCGCCTGACAGAGAACACAAACAAATGCACACAGGCAGGCTCTGGTTTCCCTGAGGAAATTGTACAGGGCAGTTAAGTTTGAAGGGTACACAGATCCAAATTTGCCATGCAGACAGGATTGGCAGGGGTGGCAGTGTCTCTGTGTGGCCTGAGTGAACCAGTTCAAATGAGAAGACCCCAGGACTTTGGCTGGGAACTTGGATGAAAACCTCGGTGAATCTGCAGCCCTGAGAGGGCCTCCTTGCACCAGATCTGCACATAGCTACCACTGCAGGGTGCTTTTATCTAAGCGAGGAATTTCGAGGTCTCAGGGAAAGGATGCCAAAGGATGCCTGCGTTGGATGGAGCAAAAAGTTTGGGCCATTTGCTGGGGCTGTTTGAGAGGAGGAATTAGGATCAGGACTTCCTTAGGGTGGTGGCTGTCAGAACTGACAGTGAATGAGGAGGGGCACCTGATTCGGGGGTGTGTCCTGCAGTCCTGGTGAGGGCTGAGGATATTGCCGGGGAAGGACACAGATTTTTGTCATCCCCACACACTTCCATCGCTGGGAAAGTGTGAGGGAACCTGTGGCCTAAAGGCTCATGGCTTCTGCACCTGTCCTGAAGTGTCTGCACCCAGCAGGTGAGAGGTGGCTCCTTATCTCAGCCTCGCCGTCAGCACCACCCCCGTACCAACGTCCACCTGGTCAGAGGATTCCCCTCCCACAGGACAGAAGCAGCAACTACATGGGGATCTCAGCTGCTAGCAGATTGGGATGGACAGGGCAGCTCATCCTGGACAGAGGTAGAGCCTGTTCGGCCTCCGCTGGCCTGTGTCACAGAGCAGACAGCTACGTGGCCCAGCAGGGGCCTGGACTTTGAAACCTCTCACATTGTCCAGCTGTGACTGAGATTTCCAGGCTGAAGACAAGGGGTACAAGCGTTCTTGGGTGAGACGAAGTGGAGTAGAGCTGGCTTCTTGATGTCACCCATGCCTATGATGGGACCCTGCTCCAGGGATCTTCTTGAGGTGTTGGAGGGGTGCTCCTCAGGGCACCTGAGGTCACAGCTGCTGCCACCTGCCAGTCTCACCTCCTTCACAGTGTACTGAGATCCCAGCAGGGTCCACTAAGGTGGTCTTCTCTCCACCATGTTGGGGTCCTCTCTCCACCATGCTGGGTCTCCTCTCCATCATGCTGGGGTCTCCTCTCCATCAGTGCTGGGGTCTTCTCTCCATCACGCTGGGGTCACCTCTCC
>PVLA01010626.1:0-61469 GCA_004027455.1 Hydrochoerus hydrochaeris
GTTTTATTCCCGGCAGTCCCTGTTGGCAGCGCAACCCGGTCCCGCTCACGGTGAGGCGGGCAGCGCGTCCCGGTCCCGCTCACGGTGAGGCGGGCAGCGCGTCCCGGTCCCGCTCACGGTGAGGCGGGCAGCGCGTCCCGGTCCCGCTCACGGTGAGGCGGGCAGCGCGTCCCGGTCCCGCTCACGGTGAGGCGGGCAGTGAGTCCCGGTCCTGCTCACAGTGAGGCCTGGAGCCTGTACTTAGGCATTTTGGCTCTTTGCACGTCCCCTTCCCTGTGCCCATCTTCTTCCCTCCGTCTTTGTCCCCTTCCCATTCACAGAAGGTCTGTCACCCTCCTCCTATTATGGGTCTCTCGTGCTTAAAGTTTTTCTTGTCTCTGCATAAAAATATTGGCCAAGGAGTGTACACACGTGTCTGAAGCTCAGATACCTGAGGTGTGTGTGTTTCACTACCTTCTGAATCTAGCTGTTTAAGCTGACCAGTCATCTGCTAGATCCTTCAGCTCTGACAGAGCTTTTCCTGTGTTCCTTACTCATGTTCTCCCCAGCTGTTACAACAAGTCCAGTGTCCTTCCTTCCTTCCTAGGGACAGGGGAGAGCTGGCCGCTGGGGTGCATATGCTGGGTTCATAAGCAAGCTGTGCACAGCACCAGGACCTGGAATGCTCAGTGAAAGGTTTTCTGTTAAGGCCAGGCCAGTTGGAGGACTCTAAGAAGACCAGGCCAGACAGGGCAGGTGCCCAGCAGTCTGAGCAGAAGTGTTTCCCAGTGGCTCAGTGGCCTGCATACAACTCGGTGGCCTGAACAGGAGAAGGCTGGCATCCCAAGCTGGGCAGGCCTAGGATGGTCCTGAGCCAGTGACTGGCCGGACAGGAGGTCAGCAGCCCATAGGCTGCAGCTTAGTTTCCAGGCCAGGGTTTTGTTTCAGGAAACCAAGTTGTCATCTAGTTCCAGATGATCCTGTGAACTTGACCAAGCCCAGGAACAGGCTTAACAGTGAGGGCAGCACAAGTTACTATACCCAAACTGGAGCCTGGGGCAGAGTGGAGGGTGCTCAATGCTGGTGTCCATGGTGAACCTGAGCTGCCCCAGGCTCACTGCACTGGCAGGTGAGGACTGCAGTGCATTGCAAGGTGGGGATGGCAGACAGCCAGGTGAGGACCGAAATGCTCACATGAGAGAATACCGTTAGCCAGGCATGGTGGCACATACCTGTAATCCCAGCACCTGCGGTGCTAAGGCAGGGCCTCGTTTCAGAACAAGAAAATAGAACAGGCCTGGGGCTGCTGCTCAGTGTGAAGGCCCTGGCTTCAATCCCCAGTACAGAGAGAGAGAGACAGAGACAGAGAGAAAGGAAGGAGGGGGAAGGTAGAGGGAGGGGAAGGAAAAGGGGACAGGACGAGAAATTGCTCACTGCCTGTCCTCACACAGACGAACCCCAAAGCCAAAAGACTAAAAGTTCACCCAGGGAGACTGGCATTTTTGTGAGAGTAGTGGGAGATGTATCTTTGCCCTGTGTTTCCCATTGCCTAAATAAACTCCTTATGGTGGTGGTGGTCTTGGTGTCCCCTACTGACTGGCATCTAACTGCGAGCATTGAAGTGTTACTGGCTAATCGGACCTCTGTGGTGGCTTTTGTGATTGAGGCACATCCTCCATGGAAGTAAGGAGTGGCTGTGTTTGTGAGTTTGGAATTCCGTGTCGTTGGGCCACGTGCTGGTGGCCTTCGAAGCGCGGCACTCCGGAGGTATTTGGGCGGGACATCGTAAACACAAAAGCACTGCACGTGAGCTCATTCCCATGGCCCGTCTGACGCAGCTGTGGTGCTGGAAGTAATCACAGTTTCCAAAGTGCCAGGCAGTTCACACAGAGGTCAGCCCACCTAAGTTCACCGTGGTTCTCTGTCACAGAATGGGAACTAAGTTCCACTGCTGTTTCTGGAGAAAACTGTAGACCATAATTATGTGTTAGCACTTTATAAACAGCTCCCTGAATTGTCATAGTGTTTTAAGTGGGCTCTGTCTTAAAATGACCTTTCATGTTTTGAGGGTGAAAATACAGCTTACCCAGGTCTGTAGTTAGCAAAACACAAGGATCCAGTCAATGACAGAGTGTCCACAGCACGCTAGTTAAACTCTCCTCCAACATCATAAGCCCGGCCGGGTTGGAGCGGGGAGGACACAGGAAAGTAGAGTTCCTGTCGTCTAACCACAGAGCAGTCCAGTTGGCTAGGCCCTGCATGGAAGCCAGATACACCAGTCAACAGATATAAAGGCTCTGCCATGAAGCAGGCTGCACAGGGCTTTTGTGGCCTCCTCGTCAGAAGTCTCAAGCATGGGCACCCTGTAACAGCACTGCCTCCCAGAGTCAGCAGTGGCAACACCACAGAGCGTCCCAGCAGAGCCGCCCCGCCCCATGACAGGCCTCTGCAGATAGACGACTCTGAACACTCCTGCCACGTTTCCGCCTTATTAGTAATAGAATTTCAGTACTGGTTTACAGGACTGTCTTAAAGCAGATTGCATGGTTTGCACACTGTGAGTTGTAATTAAAGTGTGAGGGTGCTTATTATGTCAACAACTGGCACGAGAACCCAGAGCAGCAGGTGACCCCAACCCCATGCCGTCCATGACAGTGAGGACCCCTTCTCACTGGCTGTGCGAGCTGAATGTCCAAGCTGAAAAGAGCCCGGGGCTGTGCTTTCTTGGCCCCAGGGGAGGAGAGACACAGCTCCCTTCTGTCTTTCTGGGAGGTCGCCAGGAAGTTTGCAGAGCTCTGTTGCTGTCAGAGGCTCAAAAGAGAAGAAAAAGCACACACAGAACAAAAACAAAACAAAACATCACACACACCACAGAGCCATCCACCAGTCACCCCCAGGCCCATACATTTGACGTTTCCCATAGCCACCCCTCGACCACAGTACTACTGCCCCAGCAGTGCGGGCCTGGCACTGTCCGGCAGGGGCTCGGTGTCCAGCGTTTGAGGCAGGGTTCCTCTTCACTCGCAGCAGTGCCTTGGGGACGAAACCACGAAACACAGTCTGGCACGGATGCCATCTGGTCCAGCTGACGTGCACCTGCCCCACTGATGCTCGACGTGGCTTAGAAGCCGCAGCCCGTGTGCTTCACCTGGTGGTGACAGGTGCGCCACCAGCAGGGTGCACCCCAGGAGCCCACAGGCGGTCAAGAGGAGGTTGGGATGGTATCTGTCTTCAAGCAGACTCTCGGGTTGGGCTTTTGGTGGACGCTTGTGGTCTTTGGTGGCCAGTCCTTCCTCACACCCCACCTGGGATCCCGGACAATCTGCCACCCAGGGTTTCATATCCTATAAATAGAAACCTTGTTCTTTCCTGCATTACTCACTTCTTGGGTAATGCAGAGGTTGTGGTAGTTGATTGAATTTTTTTAAACTTATGTTTAACTGATAGAAATCAACATGGTTCGTGAGGATGGGGTGTTATACAGTGTCTCAGTACCAGCATCCATCACATGAGGTTTAAACCAGGCCAAGCACACTGTGTCCTCAAACACTCAGCATTGCTTTCTGCTGAGGTGGTCAGAGCCTTCTCGATTGTGAAATGTGGTTTAGAGTTACCCTGCTGTGTGCAGCACCCAGTGCCTTCTGCTCCCACCTCATCACTGAGAAACCCCCTGTCAGTGGCCCCCAAGCCTCATGCAATGGTATGTTTGTGATTGGTTCACTGTCTAGCACTTGGATTGGTGGTGTGAGTGCTACACTTCGCCTAGGGGTGGAGCCAGGATATGATGTAATGGCAGAAAGAAGGTGTCTCTCTCTCTTGCCAGTTCGCCCCTTGCTGTTCACAGAGGCCATGAACAGTGGCTCCTACCATGCCACCCTGCTGCTTGGAGCCAGCTGAGTATGGACTGAAACCTTCAACCTGTAAGAAATAAATCTTTCCTTACTTCATTTTGGGTGTCAGTATTTTGTCCCAGCAATGAGTAAAAAGTAGCCAAGACACCCCCTCACCCCTGCCCCAGCACAGACTGTGAACTTGGGGTCCAACTCCCCATCTCCTGAGCCCCCAGGAAGATCAGGTGTGCACTGGGAGAGGTTTTTCAGCCCCTGTGAACCTAGCACCCAGGTTCTCCTTCGTTTTTTTCATCAAAGGAAGTGCAGAAAGGAGGGCTGACACACGCCGTGTGACCGCATGTACACACTGCATGCCAGGGGAGCAGAACTTCAGGAGGACGTGTTTCCATCCACTTGGAAAACAAATGAAAACTCTGAAGGCAGAGCTACATTCGAGTGTTTTAATGAGATTTATGGCAATCCACCTATTTTAGCAAATTTGCCAGTAACCATTTTTATGATTATCAAGGCCAGTTCTTTCTGTGGCTGGAGGGAAATCCAGTGTCTTTAGCTGAGTTTCCCTCAGTTACCAGGCAGGGAGGGAGGGATGGGCTGGGGGACGTGCTCCCCAGTGTGTGAGCAGTGGGTGCCAAAGGGACACCATCGCCAGCCGGGGGCCTGTGTTTTAGGGGCACCTTCTTCCCTCTCGCCATGTGGCCTGAGCGGTCCCCCTTGTTCTGGGCTCTCGGCACACACTGTGCTGCCCGCCTGCCTAGCGGTGCACACTCTGCAATTACCTGCAAACCCCGACCCCGTGCCTCGTGGATACTCCACACACAGTCTGTCCATAAGGCCGTTGTATGTACGACACAGATCCATGAGAAATAGCCATGCTGGGAACTTTTGGCCAGTTTTAGAAATGACATTCTCAACTTTAGGTCAAGTTAGATGAGACAGTAGCTTTGGCCCTCTAGACCCGGTTCCCCACACAGTGGCGTCTCCTGCCCGCTCATGTTCCTGCCCCTGCTGTGGGTGGATAGATCTAGATGGCGATATCTAGGTATCCATATGTTAAGAGTCTCTTGGAAATTATGGAACCATAAATGTAGAAGTACAGCATCACGTGTTTGTTGGAATTTTCTGAGGTAAGGACCTAACAGGATCATAGCCAACAAGTGACTATAAACTTAACTGTCTTCCTTCTACTACAGGAACAGAATTCTTTTTTTAGTTTTAAAAAATTTATTCTTGTTTGAGTTTTTTTGTTTTGCTTTCTTCAAGATAGAGTCTCACTGTGCAGTTCAGGCTGGCCTTGAGCCCACCATGGCCCTCCTGCCTCTGCCCGCTAAGTGCTGGGATCACAGCCCTGTGCCATCCACCTGGGTTTCGAAGATGTTTCTAGATCCTGCCCCTAAAGCACTTGCACAGGACTGTCAGAATCGCCTATGAGCTGAGTCACCCACCCCGCTTTCACCCTGGCGCGGGGCTCCTCAGCTTCTGGAGTCCCATTTCCTAATGGCGTTATGAGATGGGATGTCACCGTGGCTGACGGAAGGAAGTTGGCCCTCGTGTGCAGCTGTCTCAGCAATCTTAGCCTTCCTTGAAAACTCTGGCTTTTGTTTTCCTAGCCAGACGTTTCTGCTGGGAGATAGGAAGTCTGCGAGGCCTCTGGGAGAGACCGTGCTTTGCAGTTGCACACCACTGACCCCCTCGGTCCCTCTCCACGTGGGCTCCGTGGAGGGCGAGAGGGGCGGCTCTGGCTTTTTTCTGCCCGTCCCGCAGTCAGGTCTGAGCAGCAAGCAGTGTTGGGTGCCAAGCAGACCGGGAGGGACTGCAGCTGCTCTCAGTTCTTAGGAAAGGGCGGGGTCCCATGTGCGCGCTGGCCGAGGCTTCTGTGTCTGCCAGAGGCAGTGGCCTGGTGTGCGGCACTGCAGCGCAGCAGCTCCCTGCCCAGAATGGCTCCACCTCGGGAATGGTAGAGCATGGTACTTGGAGCACGCAGCTTCGCCCAGTAGTGGAACCCAGAGTCCAGTTTGAAAACCCCGCCCAGGCGAGCAGCAGTCACACGTCGCATCTCGCCATGGACCAAGGGCAATATTTCCATCTCACAGTGTTAGTACCCACAAACATTTGCCATTTTGTACGTTTCTGTGCCTCAGTTGCATAGAATATCATAACCACGGCTCCAGCAGAGTTAGGGATACTCAGTCCACTACAGTCTTAGGCAGTAGGCTCAGTTCTCCGACCTTTTCATATTCAGATATGAATTTGGAGCGAATCAAATTCACCAGCAAGGTCTCACTGCAGGGTAACATACTTGGATGAAGCTGAGGGTTAAAGCTGGTGGACACTTGTCCTCAGGAGAAGTGACGGTGTCAGCAGTTGTCGCCATGCAGCCTGGAAGTCGTGTGGCTGGGTTTAGAGTCCGAGCCGTGGACAGCACCCTCACAGGGCATGCTCGCACAGCAGCCCTCCAACCCAGGCACTGTGTCCACACAGGGACTGCAGCTGACGGTGGCCGTGCTGGGCCCTGTGCGTCAGCTGCGACGTGTGCAGTTGGGCTCACGCCTCAGGGGTGCACTGCAGAATTTTAGTGGTTTTCCCCGTGGAACAATGTGCTAGCTGGTTACTCAGAGAGGATTCACAAGGGATTTAGTTTGGTTTCCATTTCCTCAGTTGCCACTGATCTGTAGTGTGCTAATCAGTGGTTTGAGGACAGCCAATCCAGAGTTATTTCAGGCTTATCTGTGACATCTGGAGTTCCATTTATTCTTTCGCAACCACTCATTTCTTGGAAAATGCAACTTGTTGGGAAAAATGATTTGGACTCAAAGAGTAGGAATTTTAGGGGAAATCTAGAGCCAGTTTAGTTTAGAGGCCTTCAGGCAGGCTACAGCGACCCAGGGTTCCAGCATTGACTCTGGGCTCCAGGTTCCCTGGTTCTGGACCGATTTTCTCTCAGGGGCTGGGGTGGGGTTCAGCCAGGCCCTGGCCAGGCCATCTTTCTGCCCATACACTGGGGACCCCTCACCACAGCCGCAGCAGGATGTCCCAGGGGCAGCGAGGCAGCAAGGGACTGCGTGCTGGCAACCTGCCTCCTGAGCAAAGGTCACTTTTCTTATTACAGCAGAGTTAATCAGCGGGCTTTCCGATGTGAGCCCACGTTGCTGTTAGGAAGGTGCCCTGTGTGCCCCAGAAGGCAGCCAGGCTGTGCTAAGGGCCCTCCACTGCCAGGTTTTGTATGTGCTCTCTAAACTGCAGAAACGTTTGCCTTCCAGATTCAAAGTTCTGATCTTTATAATTCTAAAACAAAAGTAGAAATGTAGATACAAATGTGCTCGCATCAGCTGGCCTGTTGGCGCATTGTGGTTACCTGAAAATGTTGAGCAACACGTGCTGACCTGTGAGTCTCTTCTCCCTGCAGGCATTGTGGGACCTACCGTGGAAATGGGGTTTGAGCCCTGGGCACCCCAGCAAGGGTTTGATGGGCCAGGGAGAGCCTGGGGAGACCTTCTTTGTTATTGTTGTTCTGTGTTGCTCTCCATTTCTATGTAAATACCAGCTTTTCTCTGTAAGGTTCCTTGGAACAGCCTTCTATTCATGATGCCTTCAATGTGTGCAGCTTGAGTAATGTATTACCGTACCTGCTTCTGGTGAGACACTGCTCTTTCTATTACTGCAAGATTTTCTTTCTGCCTGTTTCTGTGTGAAAGGTCTTGCAAATGTGCTTCTTTAAAGTCTGCCCCTGTGAAGCCTGCCCTGTGGGCAGGGAACAGGCACGTGCATTTTAGGGGCACTTGGGAAGCTCCATGTTCATGAGCTTCGGTGAGCCAGGCCCTGGCCATGGTTCCTGTAGAGAACAGGCTGTGTTGTGGCAAGACGCAGACTGCTGACGTGCTTCGCCTTCTATCAGCCCTTCCTTTGGTGAAGAAAAGGAAAGCATGAAATCATTAGATGAGCTGTTAAGGTATAAAGTGAAGCTGGACAGTGAAAACAAATTTGATGACTTTTTGGAAAGTATTTGGGTAAAGTGTTGTGATACTTGTCCATTTTCTGTCACTATAACAAAACACCTGAGGTTGTAAGCTTATACAGAAAAGAGGTTTTGAAGGATTTGCAGACTGAAAGTCTCAGCAGCATGGAGTGGCTCTGGTGAGATCTCCTTTCTGCGTCCCTCTGTAGCCTCCTGATGACAACAGGTGAAGGCATAACAGAGCGCCAGAGGGACACCGGGCAGGGCCATTTTCCTGCAGGTTCCACAGAACAGCGCCTTCCCCCCAGGGTGCTCCCTGAGTCCTGGCATCCACACGCGGAGTGCAGCTGCCATTGGCCGAGGGCTTTGGGGGTGGCAACCAGGACCACAGGCAGTGAAGGGGAACTGGTGTTCCCTCAGTCACTGCTCAGCTCCCTGCTGCCCCCACGTGTGTGCTGTGCTGGCCTCGTGCTGGCGCTGTGAGCTCCTGCCCTGACTGGGCCCCTGCTTTCCCACATTCCCGCCACACCCAGAGTTCTCAGGTCACTTTTTTTTTTTTTTTTCTGTTTCTCCCTTTTTCCCCTTGTATGTTTTATTTTCTTTTCCAGTATCCAATAAGTAAATAAATCAGGAGTGTGTTGAGGAAGGACAGTCTCAGGTGCCAGCCCTGTGTGGCTGAGTCACATCTATTCCTAGCCAGTCTTATCTAAGGTTGCAGAGCTGAACAGAGAGGACCCGGCCCTGCGGCCGTGGGTTCCATGAAGCTCCTGGAGCCAGCGGGTGGGTGTGGGTGTAGCAGGGGAAATGCAGTGTGCCTGGCAGTGCTCACTTTGCTCTGCACACACTGCTGCCTCAGCCTGCTCTGAGGCCTGGCTTGCACACGTCTCCATCAGGACCAAAATAACTGGGCGGCCAGGGTTAAGAGCTCGGCTACTGTTGTTGGGTATGAAAGTAACAGAGAAGCCATTTCGGGCTCCATGGAGCTCTCCCTCCCTCCTGCCAGCTCCAGGGAGGGGGCCGAGGCAGAGACACTTCGGCTTCCAGGTGCAGAGGTGATAAATGGCAGACTCCTGGGGACACGAAGGGTGGCTTCAAGACCCAGCTACCCTCCTGCATCCCTGCACGGTGGTGAGAATGGATATTGGCTGGGCCGCCGCAGCAGCACCTCCTCCGGGAAGGGTTGGTGGTCAGCATTTGCTGCAGCACAGGGTTCTTGCTGAGGTTTGAAGGAAATCAGAGCAAAGCTCCATGCTCTCCGCACTCTGCTGAGGAGCAATGCTGAAATAGCACTTGGGTTTAGAGGAGGACTTCCTAGGAATCATGATTTCCGATTAAAATAAGTCTAGGTGTTTTAAAAAAGCAACTTTTAAAAGCACATCCTGAAGATAGTTCATTTGGCTAATCCTGCACCAACCATTACGAGGCTTTGTGTGGAACACAATTTAATTTCAGGATTATTAAGGAGCAGATTGCTCATCCATGCTGAGTTACCGGGATGGAAAATACTTTCATTGCCACCCAGTGTAGTTGCAGGAAGGAAAGGGAGAGTGCAGCCCGAAGTGAGAGCAAGGGGCGGTGAGGGCCTGCCCTTTGGTGGACCCGAGGGGGCCGCACTGGTGGACACTTGTGAGTTTCTTTGGGTACAGAGCCCATCAGCAAAGCCATGCGCTTTAGTCATCTGGGTTCATCGTCTTCTCTGGTGATGCTTTCAGTTTTCTCATTTGCTTCAGCTCACACATTTATGAAATTTTCTAATCCAGTGCAGCTTTGGTTATAGATTGAGGTTCACGAGAGAATCCCAGACTGATCTTTTCAGTGTGCTCAAGTGCTCCTGTGAGGAAGAGGCACAGAACCTGATGCTTCCAAGCGTGGTTCAAACAGCCAAAGCACTCGAGATAAGCACCATGTGAAGAAAGTTTAAAACATTGTGCTGTAATTAATTTAAAATAACTTAACACCACATATGTCAGGAGGAAAGGCATGACAGACTCCAAACAGAAACTCCTCAGAGTGGAATGACTCATTTAAATCATTTTATCTGTCATAGGGACGTAGAGGCAAAACTGTTTCCTCTTGAGAAATACTTGAGTCAAATGATTCAGATTTTACCTGTGATTCACTGTGGTGACACAGAGTATCTTGGGATCAGCTAAATGAGTGGTTCCCTGTATTTGTGCATGTGAGTTATAGGTTCTAAAACCAAGTCATCAGAGAAAAATGATCATCAGGGTGGACATTGAAAGCACGTTCTTCTAATGTGTGTATTTGTGAAGTTAAAAGGGGCAGGGGGATATAGAAGACAAGGTGGCCAATCAGTGAGCAACAGAATACAGAGCCTCCGGGGAGAAACAACCCATATGCCAGAATAAAGCACCCTGGAGAGACCCAGACAGAGGGGGATGGGTCCTCTTGACACAGGAAGAAATTAAAACTTAAAAAAGCTCGTCAGATACTTCGGGACTACAACTGAAACAGCTAAAAACTAAAGGGACACAGCGTTTTCGTGATGACCCGCCAAGTTTGCACCAGCTTGAATCCGCGCCAGCAGGCAGAGCCGCTCAAACTCGTTCCACTGCCACTCACAGGAAGAACGGCAGCACTGAAGTCGGGGGTTGGTGAGCCCAACAGAGAGAGGAGCCAGTGGAGGAACCTTCACTGATCCACGGTCAGTGCTGGGAGTGAGACCCACTCCCCACGGGAAGGGCGCAACCAGGTGGGCAACATGTTGGAATCAGGCAGGAGGAGCCTGAACTGAGAGTGACAGTGACTTCGGTTGGTTGCTCCCTCCCCAGAGCAGATTTGTGCAATTTGCTTGGACTGGGCCACGCCCCTGGCCAGGACACAAGGAGACGTCCCAAATCGATTCCCTGCACCTAGCACACACTGACCGGGTGATCACCCCTGAAGTTTGGCTGGCCCAATGGGGAGGGGCAGGCCATATGCAGCCTGCTTACACCTCAGTGACAAGAGCAGGCCAGAAAGGGCGGAGTTCCCTTGCCAGCATGCTTCGGAGGAAACGTGGCCAACAGGGAAGGGGGCTGGGACCTGCACTTTAACCCGTGTGGAGGAAGCCAGGGCCATGACGAGAGAGAGGCAGGAGGAGGCCCCCAGCCCAGAACCCTGAGAGCCCTGATCCAGGAGAGGGAAAAACAAGGGAGACTGAGGGAAGCAAACACACATCAGACATGGCTTCAATGACATTAAGAGATATCTTAGGGACCTTGTAGACAAGCTCAAAACTGAAATATTAAATCAGGTAAAGCAAGATATAAGTAGAGTAATAAAAGAAATGCTCTCAGGAAGCATCTCTCAGGATGATACAGACAAAAGAAGGGAGAAACACAAAAAAAGGAGAGAAACATTTGATAAAGAATATAAAGAAAATATAGAATACATGAAGCAGATTCAAAGAGACTACCAGGAAATCAAAAACTCCATTGAAAGCTGGCAAAATGCCTTAAAAGAAACTAAGGATAGACTATCAAAACTTGAAGACAAGTTTGCAATGTGTGATCATGAAAGGAAAGATCTCTTAAAAACTACAAGGAAACAGGCAGTAACAATACAAAGGCTAGAAGATGACAAGAGAATCTACAATGTAAGAATAAGAAACATGAACGAAGAAGCAGGAATACATACAGGTGAATTACAAAGGCTATTCATGGAAATAATTAAGGAAAACTTCCCAAGCATGGGAAAAGAAAATGAATTTGGTTGTATGAGGCATACAGAACTCCAGCCACCTACAACCAAAACATAGCTACGCCCAGACATATAATAATTAGGATACCAGAAATTCAATATAAAAACAGAATATTAAAAGCCATCAGAGAAAGGAAACAGATTACTTATAAAAGTAAGCCCATCAGAATCATAGATGACTTCTCAACACAGACCATCAGATCAAGAAGAGCTTGGAGTGAAGTCTTCCAAGTCCTAAAGGAAGGTGGCCTCCAGCCCAGATTGATGTACCCTGCAAAACTGTCATTAGAAATTAATGGAGAAACAAGATGCTTCCATGACAAAGAGGAACTGGGCGAGTTTGTGACCACCAATCCAACCCTACAGAGAATACTAAAGGACATTCTAGAGAGAGAGAAAAAAAATACCAGGATGTTAGGAACAGTGGCAGAAAGGCCTCAATGAGTGGGGCAGGCAGTAGAATGAAGGAGAAAACTAAACAAAGGCAGAAAAGTAGCATAGCAGAAATGAGGCAGAGAAGGATAACTAGAATCTCTTAACATAGATGGCCTTGATACGCTATATTGTTAATAGTGTACCAGGATCTAAAACCCACATTACTCACACTACTCTGCTTAGATGTATTATATTCTGTTCCAGTCATTCTACCTGTACTAGACTTGAGGGCACAGACAGTAATCCTGAAAATAACAGGATATAGTACGGTAATCATCCTTAATTTCCTATTAACTTAATCTAAATCTTTGTAAAACCTACACAGTTTTACCATGACTGATCGTAATTGAATCTGGTTTGTTGCATCACTGTTTTGTATTGATAGATTTTATTCAAAGCTGTTATGATTGATAGTATCAAGTCTGAGAGTGTAGGCAACTGCACTTAAGATGACAAGATCCACTAGAACATCCACTCTGGTTTGATTATTACCTGCCTTTGAAGTTTTACACTGTCTACAATGTTTTATTTTACTAATATTGTTATTTACTGCTTTACTCAATTATACTGTTATATTCAATGATGCCTGATGATATAGACATTCTATTGAAGATAATAAGAAACAACACAGTAATCATTGTAGATCACCCTGTACTGTGGTTTTATACGACTTTTTGGTTTCATGTTTTTATAGGAATTTGTTTCGTTTTGTCTTGCTAAGTTTTGTTTTTCCCTTAATACAGAAAGAATAGAAATACACGTAGAGATTCATGCATGCGTAGCTATTCACACTCTCACTGTTTGACTATCTACTTTGTATGCTTTAATTTTGTAACTTGAACAACTGTTTCTAAGAGGATAATATATAATTTGTTAACTAGTGATTTCTTATTATCTTTTTTTTTTTTTTTGGAATTCTGTATTATCTCTACCCTTTACATGCTTTTGTTTCTCTTTAAATAAAATCTTTTAAAAAAATAAATAAATAAAATAAAAGGGGCAGGGATGTGTCCCTGGGTGGAGCACTTGCTGAGCTCCAGGAAGCCCCAGTTTGAGGCTGGCAGAGGCCGTGGGATGAGGAGGGGAGAGGAGGCAAAGGGCGCTGTCCTGGGTTCTAGGAGCTACCATCCAGACCAAGTCCCTGGTCCTTTCAGGAAACCTTCTTCACCAGCTCTTAAGCCCAGTGTTTCTTGATGTTCTGGGTGACTCGACGGGTCAGGGCGGCTGTGCTCAGGGGTTGGCCAAGCTGCCAAAGACAGACCTTTGCAACTCTTAAGTAGGTGGAGGAGAGGAGACAGCCTCCGGCTCGTGGTGGTGACTGCATTCACCTCACGTCTCATTACACTTGTGGTCAGCAGCACACAAGTGAGCATTGTCCACCCTGTTGATGGAAGGGCAGGCTCAGCCTTGGTGGCAACACAGGGCCGGCAGCGGGGTGACTACGGACCATCCTGACATGGAGCTCTGCAAAGGGACACACAGCCCCATGGTCTGGTAGCTGTTTGAGAGTGGAGGGAGAATTGGCAAGCCCAAGGGGGCAGGTGGATGATGGTGATTTGGGACCATGAAGCAGGGCTGCTGATTCCCATCCCTGTCTGCACAAGTAAACCCAGTCCACCCAGAGTCCACCCCAGACACCTGCGGGCATCTCAAGGCCAGGTCCCAAACTGGCTCATGGCTGGAAAGAGCAACTTTTCACCTTCCGATTCCAAGTCTATTGTAACAAACATGTGTTAGCATCTGTGTGCTGTAGACACCGTGCTGTGTGCTAGTGAAAATGAGACAGAAGACAAAGGAGTCCTGTGATGGCTTAACCTGTTTATGTGTTTTAGGAAACCTGCTTCCACAGAGGGTACAGGTGGATGTGTATGCTGGGGGACTTCCAAGAGCTTTGGGTCATGCCAGGTGGCACTCATGGTCCAGGGAGGTTGTCTGGGCCCTGGGGAGGAGGAGACCTGCCAAGCCCACAGGGGTCCAAGCCACATGTTGGCAGCACTCTGAGTCTGCCCCACGGCTCCTGCAGAGGGGTCTGCTGCCCAAACTCCTTTTGGTGTTGCTCGCCATTTCCCACAGGGCTAGCCTTGCAGGGACAGTTCCATGTTCACATGAAAGGACCCTGCTGGACCCCTCTGTAACTCACCAGACTAAAAGCTGGCCCTAAGCGTGACCCCAGCCACAGGTCCCAAGTGCACTGAGCACCCCACCTGCCCGAGCAGTAAAGGACTCAAAGCAGCTGCAAGGGTGCCAGGCACTGGCCTCTCACGTGACAGGGTTTCATGGAGGGGGACGTTGCGAGCCTTTGCAGCCTTTGTCTGGAGACTGGAAGCTCCTTGAGGGCAGGCCCCGCCTTCCTTCATGTTGCTTCCTTCATGGCAGGCATGTGAGACACACGGCAGGTGCTGAGCGGACGGACAGAAGAAGGAGTGGAGGAATGAAGGAGTGGAACTAGCGGACAGCAGTACCGCAGGGGCATTTCTGCTCCACTCAGCTGCCGCCGTGTTGTGAGTGTGGCCACTCTCAGCTCCCTGGCCTGTGCAGCCCTGGCTTGGCCTCTCCCCAGGTGGGAGTCCTCATTTCTCAGGTGCTTCAGAGGGGGAAAGGCAGTAACAGCAACAGCCTTCCTGGTGACCTCGGCCTTGGAACCCCGCACCCCGCCTCTGGCCCGGACCCCTTGTTGTGGCGCCCTCAATCGTGCAGAGCTGCTTTGGGCTAAGGCTAGGGCAGGCCTGCTGTGTGCCGAGGGCCTGGTCATCTGTGTCAGTAGAACAATCACTCCCAGCACGTTCTGCCCCAAGGTGCGCCCTGCGGCCTCCACACACGCAGCACCTCATCACGCAGGACACTGAGGGCACCATGGCGCTGGGGTCTTCCACACCTTACCTTGAGACAGTTGTCATTATCTTTGTCTAAAGGTCACAGCTAAATTGAATAAAAGGACAGCTGTGTTTTCCTGTCGATGCACAAAGGCAGCATTGACTTCCCTAATCCAGTTTGCTGAGGGGTGAGAGAATTAAATTAGATATCTAAGCACAGAAATTGAGAGCCTTTGAAAACAAAGATAAGGAGACAAGACTGTATTTTCCCCTTTCCCAGGAGCTCTGAGCTTGAGATTTTGCAGGTGCGTCATCTGATCCATGGCCTGCATCGATCAAAACTGCACCAATGCATATTTAATTAGCGAGGGGACCTGGCGCAGCCGCCATCATCCCCGTATTGAATGGACTGTCAGGCTCCCTCGGCCACCCTGCGCACCGCCCTCCCGGCTGCGGGAGCCTCTGGGTTTGTCTGAGCGGCTAAAAAGTTTCTTTGTTTTTAGCTGCTGATGCATACAGCGCCACTGAGGAGCATACAAACAAGCAGAGTCCTGAAGTGTTTATTTTGTCTAGGAAGACGAGCTAAACCCTCCAGCTCTCCTGTAACGTTTTCAAACCCTGAAAGCCAACGAGAAAAACAAAAAAAAATAAGAAGAAATAATGTTCAACTTTCTGTGTAGATTTTTAAAAAAGAATCCATTACTTTAAGACTCAAAAGCAAAAAGATTCTGGAATAAATAATCCTGAAAGTCAGGGATACATTCTTCTCTATCATTTTCTTTTTAAAGCACCCTGTTTCTGACAATTTGGCAGGTGCTCATGGGGAGGAGCTTGTGTACCCTTCACTGTGGGTGCTGAAGTCCTGTGACAGGAACCTGTAGTGCCCCTGGGGAATACAGGACTATACATCACTTTCTTTCACGGGAGAGTGTGAACAGACACTTAGTGCTGAGGTTTTCTTTCCCAAGGCCCTGTGGTGGGATTCCTAGCATGGCTGGACAGTGTATCCCACAGATTGTGGTCACTGTTTATCTGCACACAGATTCCAGCGTCGCGCCGTCCAGAGGAGTGCGCCTGATAAACGCGAGGACACGACAGGTTCTCAGGTTGAGAGGCGGCCTGCGTCCTGGCCAGACCTGGGGAAGCCTGCGGTGCACTCCAGCTCACCCTGCTCTGCTCTGGCCCACGTTGGAAGTACTTCTCATTGGGGAAGTAACAGGGCATTTTTTTCTCCCTGAGACAATTTGGTGCCAAGGCTGCTGGGGAATTCATTTGCATCCATCTTGTTACAGAGACTGACTACTTCCTGGCCCAGACAAAGTGCTGCCTGATCAACAGACTTAACACACAAGTGTCTGTTTGGAATAAACACCAGCAAGCTGAGATTTACATTCCCATTACCAGAGATATGTTCCCAGTATATGGAAATTAAGAACCTATTCCTTTAAACCAGGTCTGGGATGCTAATTTTTTGTATCAGAATCACATAATGTGTGGGTTTGGATTGATTTTTAAAAAGAAAAAGAAAACTAGTTTGAATAAGACTTATACAACAGTAATAAATGTATTGATTTTATTTTATTTGGCAGTTTATGAATTTCAAAACTAGGTTTTCTTTCTTTCATTGTTTTCTTTGATCCATGAAATAATATTGTTAAGTTAGACAGTGATTAGTAGTGTCCCCATTTCACAGATAAAGAAACTGAGGTCTCAGGCAGTGTGGCTAAGAGATTTAGGCCCTGCAACTTTACCATTTCATACTAAATTCAAGCACAAGAAGGGTAGCCCTTGGCATATTAGCCTGTACTTAAACAGCACAGATGCCCTTTTTATTCTTTCAGTAAATCATAGACCTCCAGAGGCATGAAAACTGTCCACAGAATGTAACTCAGTGGGCTCCCTTTCATTGACTGCGTTTATCTTTGTAACATGGAGTGTACAGGAGCACTTCCTACTTTACGCTGCAAATAACTACATGAGTAATCTCCAGGCATCTCTAAAAATCCCAAGAACCAGTGTTAGCATCAATTTTGATTGTGAGAAAAAGTAACTGAAAGGGGATTTGAGCACATCTGACCAGGCAATTTTACAGCCCGGGCGCTGCACAGGAGTCAGTAAGTGGAGCTCAGAGTTAATCAACAGGTCACTGTCGCATGTCCACACAGCTCTTATGGGAAAAGCGAAGTCCAAATGCTACCTTCACATGTTTAATGCAGTCATGGAGCCTCGTGGAGAGAGGCACGTGGTCCCAAGGCAGTCGCAGGTGGTGCTCAGTGCTGCGTACCCGTCCCATCGCCAGCTCGGGCCTCACTCGCAGCCTCCCAAGAAAGCCAGTCGCTCCTCAGATCGTCTTTGCCAGCGGAAGGCTTGGCTGGCACTGAGTCATTGCTGTCAGAGTGACTGGATTGACAGCTTTTAAAGGCTAGACTGAGTCCCCCGCTGTCACCTCACTCCAGTTACGCCATTTAATCTTTCCTGGAGTATTAAGCTGTGTGTCACGCTGCAGCCTCCTTATGCATGCAGGAAAATGGCACACTGTGAGGAGGTGGTCTTACGTCGAGTCTTGCTCAGCCCAAACAGCCCCAGTGTCGTACACAGTCTGGACTAGGCAGATGGGCCTTGGGTGCCAGCACCCCTTTCCAAGGCAGTCACATTCCTGCAAGTTTAATATTTCGCAAAGTTTTTGTTCAGAAAGGCATGCCTAAAGGAAAGTTTTGGGAAGGAATTACATAAGAATCCTAAATAGGCCTTGAAAATGCCACCCCTGCTGTGCCACCTCTGGGGGTCCCCAGGGCAGCTGGCAGCCCCCTGGTGGTCTGTGGGCCCTTTCCAAGAGGTAGCTGCAGGGACCAGCCTCCCCTCTCCATGGACTCTGGAGCCTGCAGACCAGCCGGGCTTCTGGGGCTCGGGCTTCCAGGGCTGTACGCCCCTGCTCCTTGAATGTGGAGGACTCGCTCTGCCAGCGTTCACAATACTGTGGCCACGAAAACGCACGGCTCCGGCTTGCTGCCAACATCGCAGCGATCAAAGGTTGCATTTTACATGTAAGATAAGGTTTCTATTTGAAGAACCATGGAGTGTTTCCATTTTTAAAGCTTTGAAAAACTTGCATGGTGTGACTCAACTCCCAACGTATCTGTGGTAAGAACTAGGCTGTTGTCTAATAATGTTTCATTAGATGGGCTACGTACACACATTAATTGATCTGAAATATTGGTTTGCCCAATCACTGCACCAAAAAGTTCTTTACATTCTCTGGAGATGTTAGTAATAATTGCGTATTTTCAGCGGTCCAAACCTAGTGATGGTGTTACAGATTTCTGTTGTTTGCCAGACTGTGATGGATGTTATATTTAGCTAGTGATGTTGTATTCGTTAATGTTTACACTTACACTACAGGTCAACCATGCATATGGACACCGTACACTGACATTTACATTTTCAGATGTTTCTTCTTGCTTCAGTGCTAAGGTCAGGTAGGAAAAAATAGACGATATTACTAAATATTATGTTATATTACAGAAATAAGAGACTATGAGAGTAATAAGCAATATGTGACTATCATACCCATTTGATTTTGAAGATTTCCTTACTGTAATAAATATTCAAAATAGGGTAACTTTAGCACTTATTCTAGCAATCAGAAATAGAATTATGTTTTCTATTATTGCTTTGTTTTATAGGTATAGAAAAGTGAACTCTCTGGCCTAACTTTATCGCGAAGTACTCATCTTCTCAAAGCCTAACTTTCCATATCTAAGTGGTGAGCGTCTCTCAGGGTTAGGCTTGCAGAGTGACTTTGTCACCGTCAGGATGTCACCGCCCTGCTTCCTGTTTCATTTGCCCCAGGAATTTCCCTAATGCTCCCTTCTTCACAGAACATACTCACTCCTACTGGTGCCTTTCCTTTTTCTATGCTATAAATAACTTATCTTTTCCGGGCAGAATTTTCACTTGTTCGTCTTGGTGTCTGGGAACCTCTTGGCTTCTTCGAGTTGCCTTTTCCACACTGGTCATGAATTCTAGTGAAGGCTTTTCCAGCCTTTGGCTTTAGCCAGGTTGCTGTGCAGATAGGAAGGCTGAAATTGGGCTCAGTTATTTCGCTGGTGGATCTAGCATTTGTGCTTTCAGAGTCAACAGCTCTCTGTTGGTGTCTGTGGTCTGGGCAGAGTGGCACGGGTGTGTCTCGCCTCGGCTGCCCCAGCTTCCTCAAATGGCACACAGGGCCATTTAGGGTTCTGGGCAGCCTTGGAGCTGCGGATTTCGCTAACCTGTGTATCTGGAGTATGCGGGACAACCCTGCCATCTCTCACTTCACCCTGTCCCATTTCCAGAGGCCTTCTGTGTGCCACCACTGCCTCCTGCCCAGCCAGGTCCTAGGCGCCAACTCCTGCAGCTCCTGACCACTGCAGCCTGGCCCAGACAGGCTAGACCCAAGGGATGCCACTTGCCTTCCTTTGCCGGGAGCTAAGGGTGTGCTCTGGGCTCCGGTGCAGTGGTGTTGGGGCGTCAGGAAGCTCGGCCCATTGAAGAATCCTCTCTGCAGTCCTGCCAGCTGGACTTCGTGGCTGCCAGCCCCCTGTCCTAGGACCTGGGGACTTGAGAAGAGGAGGAAGGAACACTTCCTTGGGGGCCCTAGTATGCATGAGCAGCCTTTGGCAGTGGCTCGAGAGAAGGCTGGAGAAGGCACAGGGAAGATTTAGCCACATCCCACCCTTGCCTCTCGCTGAGAGGAATGCAGTGCCTAGATCTTTGCCGGCTCAATCCTGGCCATGTTAGCGTGTTTCTGTTGCTCACTGCCTCACCCAAAAGTGTGGTTCCCTGCTGCAGGGAGCACATTGGAGGTGGAGGTTCAGACAGACGAAGCGTGCTGCTTGTAACTGTCCCAGAGGAGAGTTTCTGTTCATGTATCGCAAGGCTTGTGTGGGCACAGGCTGACATGTAGACACTGGGATTTACTGTATTCCTTTTCCTCGTGATGGTGTCCATAGCAGACTCCCCGCACCCGAGAACTCCAGCCGTGCAGCTGTGAGCGCCATAAAGATGAACGGCCAGTGGTTACCAGTGCAGTTAAAGGTCTTAACCCGGTCGCCTTGATGCAAACCCTGTCTGTTTTAGGGTTAAATTTCTGCTCATACATTTTTTAAAAACCAAAAGAAACACTACATTTCAAGGTTAGATTGAAATCTAAAGGTCCTTAAACAAAAGGTGAATCCCTCGGAGGGGAAAATTGGTGCCCTGATGTGCCTCCTCACGATGGCATCTCCAAGCCCATTGTTTACACACACTTTGAATAATATTCTCTTCATTTCAAAGTACAAATCATGCAGAGCCAAAGACAGTCACTGTCATGGGGGCTCAGATACAAGAGGAACACTGCTTCATGCAGTTGGGTTTTTCAGTCAGTAGGAATCAACCAGCCACATCATAATTGTCCAAAATAAGATAGAAATTACCTTGGCTTCAGACAGGTGTCTACCACATATGTAAAACAGAAAAGTAAATTAATTGTTCACCTTCTTGATGATATTTTAATGCAGATGCTAAAGAGCCAGGCCTTTTGCTGGTATAAATTATGTGTGGATAGCCTGCGCGGTTCTGGTCATCTGGCTGGCTCCGTCCTCGCCCCTGGCCTGCCAGCGTGGAGCAGCACCAGGGCAGGGCCAGGCGGACTCTTCTCCTTTTTGGTTCAGAAAGGACAACACACTCGGTGTCCTAGGGCAGAGCAAGTGTTGCTAAAGGTTTTTAGATCACTTTTTCTCAGAGGGCTTTGGCATTGCCTTAGCAGGGTGGGTCTTTCCGTGTGTGTCTGTGAGACCGTAACTGAGGCGGGCACTCCAGGCGGGCTGGCTGGGCTTCTCTCCCGGCCTCCGGTGGAGCTCTCGGAGCTGGTTCTGCAGGCCAGCCCTGCCAGTCCCTGTGCAGCGTCCGCTGCTCTTGGTTGACTTGTTTTCCTGTGGCTGGGAATTGTGCCTGCTACTTGCACTGTATCGCTGCTGTGTTTCCTGGCATGGAGTCTGCAAAGGTGGGGTAACTCCATACAGGTGAGAAGAGGAACAAAGAAACCCACTTTCAGATTATTACCAGAAGTGGCACAGGGTCTCTCTTCACCCCTTTGCCAAAATATAAATGAATAAGTATCAGAAAAATCATTGGTTCTTTTACATCTAAATTAACTGAGAGAAAAAAATGTCATCTATTTGTTCATGCGATTAGGTATTTCACCTAGGAGTAAAAGATCAGGCAAGCTATCACACAGAGAATTCTGTGTGCTAGAATTATAAAGAAAATGGGTTTGGCAAATTTTATGTATTTGTTTAGGAATACAGGCAAGAAAAATTTTAACTTCTCCTAATACAAAAATTAGAAATTTTGCTTTAATTTTATGTATACATATTAGTGGGTTAAAATAATAGAAGTCTGTGTCCTTTGAAACATACTGGATTATTTCTGAAAATATTTAATTTGTAATTTCTAAAGACAAAATTGTAGGGTCTTTCCTTAGAAACAGAGAAAGTAACTAGGCTACCTTTTAAAATTGTTCAGAAAGTAGTATTGATGTGTAATGGCTAAAATTCCAAACACGAGCCCGATACAAGTCTCTTCGTATCTCCAGTTTTCAGTGCAGACTTGGTATTTAATTTTGCAGTTTATTCTGAAGGTTTTTGTTACTCTGAGATTTTCGTCTTTACCACGGTGACTGTCACAAACTGATAAAAGCTGTCATTCTGCCAAAGTTAAGCACAGATTCACCTTCTTACATCTTTGGTGTCTTGAGTGTCTTGCCGAAGTGTGGGCGGATCTTACTCAGCTAATTCTAACCCTGCAGGACCCTGTAGTCCCACAGACAGGAAGGTGCTTTTGGTTTTGTTGTAACTAATTTAGGTTTGTTTGTTTGTTTGTTCGTTTGGATTTTTTGTCTTTTTGAGACAAGGTCTTGCTGTGCAGTTCAAACTGGCCTTGAGCTCACTGTGCAGTCCAGGCTGGCCTCGAACTCCCAGTGATCCTCCTGCCTCAGCCTCCCAAGCGCTGGGATTACAGGCATGCGCCAGCATGCCCAGCTTGTTTGTTTGCTTTTAAGTAATATTCTAAATTGTTACAACTCAGAAAATATAATTTTTTTCCTTTGAAACATTTTGCCTGATTTTCTCTTCTCCCCAGAATATATCACAACTACACTTGCTTCTAATTCTGTGAAATTCTTTTAATTTCATTTTATCTAACTTTAAAACCAAGTGTTAATTTAAGTCACCCTATTTAGAAACTGCTTTAGTTGAATTACTTTTTTTTTTGTTTGGGGTGTACTGGAGCTCAAACTCACAACCTTTGTGCTTGCCAGGCAGACACTTACACCGCTGAGCTAAATCCCTGCCCTGAATTACTTTTCTTTAGTTCAGAGATCTGCTTGTGTTGTGAATAGAAGTGACTCTGACTCTGTAAAACCCTCTCCGGCTGTCTGAGTGGGTGGGCAGGACAGTGTCCCTGAGTCTGTGCCGCACGGCACCTACGCTGGGCTCTGGGGCGCCGGCCCGCAGAGGCTGTCTCTGCAGTGCAGAGCTACAGGCCGGCAGGGCTGCTGCCTGCTGTTTGGGTTGGTTTTGTATACCAGCTTCAGAATGTGTTTTGACTCTTGATTATGTTCTGAATCAAGCTTCAGATGTGCGTGGTGAAGGATGAAGTCTTTGTCGGGCTCCAGTGTGTAGATAACAGAGAGGAGCAGTTTGGAAATGGTCTCTCTGGGAGCACGTGGGTTCTGCAGAACTTCAAATTCCACCCTGGCCCAAAGCAGAAGTCACTGGAGATGCAAGCGAAGCCCAAGTCCTAGGCACAGCCCATTTGTCATTTGTTGTGCTCAGTCTGTAGGCCGAGCCTTTTGCTCAAGCTGGCACCTCTGATCCACTTTCCCTCACAGACCCTATAATTTTTGGCCATATTTTTATGTTTTTCAGATTCAAGTCAGTCTGAAAGTCCCAGCCAGCCAAGTGATGCTGACATTAAGGACCAGCCAGAAAACGGTAAGTTTAGCATGGGACTCTAGCTGCTGCGTTAGAGGCCAGGGCAGCCAACCAAGGGTTTCAGGGTCTGCGGTGTGGAGTAAACGTTAAGGACTCACAGAGAAAGCATGAGTAGACCTCTCGTAGCCGGGCAGCGTCGCCCAGCAGCCCAGGCCCTGGCCAGCACCATCAGGGGAGCTGAGTTCCCAAGAGGGCTAGCTTCCTGATTAAACTCGGAGGCTGGGCTTGGTTTACCCACTGAATTCTGTCGCAGCAAGAAGCGCGAGCCAGGGTCTTCACAGTCCTTTCAACTCCTTTTGAAGTGGCAGAGGCCCCATGATTCTCACTAGCTACTCAGGACCCTTCCTGGACACTTGTTTCTGCTGACACTTAGACCTCAGCCTTTGGCTAATTGCTTCTGAAAAGCAATCTCTGCCTTTGAAGGAGAGTCACGCTTTAAATTGTCTAAAACAAAACAGTGAGGTGATAGAGTATTACATTCGATTGCATAAATACACAGATTTTCTGTGTCAGTGAAGCAGAATGTACATTTACTTGAGACTGCAGTAGTACCTAGCAAAATGCAAAATTTGTGGAATGCACTCCAAGGGTGAAAGACTTGCTACAGATTGGAATTTTGGATGGCTTGGAACCACTAGTTCATGTGAAAACAGATGTGAACTAGAGGTCCTTGTCACGTCTAAACATTGGTATGGAAGGTGTCGTCTCATAAAATTCCAGAACGTTCTTCTCTGGTCTGTTATTTCTCACCTCTGATATATTGTAGATTGTCTAACCTCTCAGAGTATTGATTCCATTCTCTAAAATTGGGGACTGTCATCTACTGTGGAAGAATGAAGTAATATGTGTGCCACGCTCACTGTTTCTCATGAAGTTAAGGGAGAAACTCTGGGCAGCGGTCCAGTGTTACTGTTTCTCTTGTCCACCACATCGTGAATGTCACCTGCCCTGAGTGACCTCGCCTGCAGTCAGTCATTGGTTTTCTGTTCATGTTTCCATTTTGCTCCCAGCCAATCTTTCCAAAGCGACATCATGGGAGAACTGTGGGGCAGAGGGGAGGGGACTGACCGCCTGGGACACCCTATCGCTTCAGAATCTGCCTTGTTGCTTGGCCTGGGAAATCCCTTTTGACAAACTCTGGCATTAAATGGGAACTGTCTGGCTGCTCCTCTCATCACCCTGATATTTTGATGATATCTGTTTGCTATATCCAAGTTGTTTTTACTTTTTAAGAAACTTTCAGGGTCACAGACCTCTGAAGGTTTGTTTTTAGTGTCATAAACAGCTACATCCTATTTTTTGTTGGCATTTTAAAGAGTGTTATTTAAAGACTGGTTTTATTCTTTATTTTCCACTTGACTTTTGAATGATGCTTGAATGTTTCCTATGCTGTATTTACACACAGTCTCCTCGAGGATGGATTAGGACCTGTCTTGTTTTAGGAGATGGTCTCGTCTCAGTGCTTCAGGTGCAAGGTTCACCGCGTGCGTCTGGCCCTCGCGGTGGCCTACATGCCTCTGTCTTCTTGAGATGGCTGCAAGTTCCCTGGGAACTGAGGGCCTGGCGTGGCTCAGTCCAGCCTGTGCATTTTCCCTTGCAGAAAGCAGCCAGGATCGAGCTGGAGGCTTGGGCAAAAGCACAGCAAGGCTTGGCCAAGTTTGCTTTTAACCCCAGATTACTTGTTGGCTCCTCAAGGAATCCCGGAGCCATTTTGGGGAGAATGTGTGAGTTCAGAAAAGGAAATGCTCATATCCAGCAGCTAACGCCACACAATCCCACTTTGTAAGTTCCTGTTATTCAAAGTAAAAGAAGTAGAAGCTGCTGTGCCTTAGACCACCCCAACTGAAGAGTCGCCACGGTACTCTGCATCTTCCATCTGCTCTTGTTCACTGCAAGCGAAGAGACTGAGGGGGACGACTTTTCTCTCCCTTAAGACAGCTGGCCCGAGGGTGAACAGATGGGGCTTGGGGCTGGGGTGCCACTCGCAGTGCATCCTCCCCTCTGGTGAGGCTTCCAGCCAGCAAGAGGTCCTGTTCTCCACCCCGGCTTAGGGAAGCGAGTTCCCCACAGCTGTCTGTTCTGTTGGTTCTGAGTGAGGGGCTCTTGCAGTGTTTCAGCAAACGCTGTGAGGTTTCGGGATCCTGCTGGGCGAGAAGCCATGGCCTCTGCCCACTGGGTGAAGGGGGGATCCCCACTCTCTCCCTGCTCCTGCATCCATGCGAGGGAGCACACTGCTTTGTGTCTGAGCTCTCAAGAAGGAAATGGACACGAATGGCATTTCCCTGGTAAACCATGGAGAATGTAAGCAAATGGTAACGTGCTGCTTTGTCCAAAGCCATGAACCAGGCCACAGAACTTTCCCTGACGTTGATGCAGCTCTTTCTTCCCCGTCCCACCAGTCCACTTTGTTTCAGTGAAGTTTTTGCTTTCTTTATTGTAGTCCCTTAAGACTCAACTGTAAAAGAAAAGCAGTCCTCGCATTTGATGAGAATTTCAAAAGAATTGTCTGAACCCAGAGACAAAATATCAGAATCTCTGAAACTCAAAATTGGTATAACTTATGGTTAAAAACCGCTCCTTGGGTCAAATAGCAGCCAGGTGACTGAGCAGCTGCCCCAATCACTCAGTTATTTATGAGTAGAGTAGAGTCACCACGGAATCCAGCCCTTGGGTGTCGAGGTGAGGGTATGCGCAGGAAATAGGGTAATTGCGGGCCCCAGGAGTTGTGCATATGCTCCAGGAATACTTGCTCTGAATGTAGGGAGCCCGAAGCCAGGGGTCTCGGAAAGGGAGGGGTGTGTCAGAAATAAACCAGGCTTCTAGAGACGCTTTTGGTAGAGATAGAAATGCCAGATGCAGATTTCTCCCCTAAGTCCCCGCGGTCCGGCCTCTGCTTCTTGGTTAGTGCTGTCCTCCTGCTCTGTCCCTCTGCACAAGCCTGAGGACCAGCAGACCGTGGGGGCCAGAGTCAGGGCAGACTCCAGAGCCAGTTCTCAGAAGAACAAGGGGGTAGAAGAAGGCTTCCCCGAGGTGTGCTTCACAGGAGCTGAGTTTTCTTTGCTGCAAACCAGATGGAATCTGGCTTAGTAAAAGGCAAACTGATTAAGGGTAGGACTCATGGCAGATCCCTTTTTAAAGACTTTTGCACAGCACCCAGCTCTGCCCTAACTTAGAAAGCCCCTGGCGCTCCTGAGTTCATGAATAAAACTCTCACACAGATGAACATGTCGTTGTTACCCCTGTTTTTAAGTGTCTGCTCACCATTGAGTTACCAGATTTCCAGACTAGGAAGCCACACTCGGGAGGGCTGGACACCTACTGCAGGACAGGACAGGCTATGTGCAAGATGAGGAGCCAGCCTGGGCTGAAGGTGACGGCACTGTGCCCCTCCGTGTGCAGGCGTGGTCACAGGAGCATCTGCTTGGTTATTCCAGGCTGTGCATCTCAAATGAGCTTTCCAGTCACAGCAGGGACCATCCACTCAGCCTTTACGCACAGGGCTGCAGCCTTGCCTCCCGCTGTTCGAGGCTCCAGGAGGTTGTGAGCTGCACCTACTGGACCTGGAGTTGGCACAGCCTTTGAACTACCTCTGTGAGTCTCCAGGATGGAGCAAGTATTCCTGCAGCAGACCTTCTAGGGGCTGCCAGGCGTCCACAGGGCCTGCAAGCTACCTCCAAGCCAGCATCCCGGAAGCCCTCTTGATAAAAAAGACAGTGTGAGGGTCTCTTGCCAAAAACAGCAGAGACTTTCACATCCTTCCCTCCCGTTGCCTGCATAGCCACCCTTAATAACTTCATCTTGTGGTTTTTAAAACTACAATATTTATGACAGTAAACCCAAGTTGGTGCTTGTGTGACTTCCTCTAGGCTTAATCATGTTTGTTCCTCTTAACTGGTCTGGTGGTGGCACATCTGTTGATGATGTCAGCGCTCAGATAGGCCTTGGCCAGCGGTGGAAAGGCATTCATTGTGATGCTTGCCCCGGATTTTGGGGACTTGCAGCATGACCTTCCAGTCTGCAAATCAGCCTGGGGTAGCAGCTGGATCTAGATCTCATGGTCACCATCTTGATTCATGTCTTTGCAGACTCGAATTGTTACACTAATATCATTGTCAGATATTTCTAGATAGACAAGGGATGTATTTACATTCAACTCTGTCTGTATTTCATTGGTTATCATTTATCTCTGCACATACTTTGAATATTTTAATGTTTGCAAAATGTCTTCCAAAGCTATTGACTTTCTAACTTAATATTTATTGAAGGATTCACTTTGTTATTTGGGGATGAGATAAGAAAAGTATAAATTTCTATTTCTCTTAGATAAACATTCTTTTATCTGATAATATGCTCTTTATAAATTAAAGACCCTCTGGTTAATGTTTTAAATTGCTATTACTACCTCCTCAAATATGCAGTAGATTTATTACAATATTATATTGCAAAATTAATAGTGGGAAGGCAAAATAAAATTGATAATTCCAAACTGCAAGAATTGTCACTGCTGGGTGGACTGGTGTTTTAAGAGTTACATTGATAAATGTGTCAGTGGGATTGTTTTAAGAATTCTGAAGGCACTGCTGTCTTCCAGTTTGCATTTACTGGGCTAGTGGGAACATTCTAGCACCATTGACTTGTAAATACAATCTATCAATATTTCATAATTTGCATGACTTTCTCTTATAATTACCTAGCAACAGTTATTCTCTGCAGTGTTCTTTCAAAAAAACCCTGCAGGGACAGACACAGTAGAGTGACCACCAAAATAGCAGCAATAACAGTAGTGATCAATATTCTAAAATATGTAATGGTCCCAACTCGGGGAGACATCAAGCATAAATGCCTCTGTTTTCCAGCTCTGTGTAATTAAATTCAGACTGATGAATTTTTAGCAGTGTGGTAGAGCCAGCACCCCTCTCAGAGACCAGGGAACCAGAATGTGGCTCACTCAGTCTGGGGTGAGATGGACCTGCTCTCTCCAGGTATGGTTTGCAGGTGTGGCCTGTGGTGGCTAGCAGGCTCCCAGGTCTCCCCAGCCTGGGCACTGTAAGGGCTATGCTGGGGCCACAGCAACTAGCATGGGTAAGGGCCACCAGGAAATTCCCAAGGAGCAGCTCCCCGGCCCGCAATTCATTGTCCATACACAGGATCGCCGGCTGCGCTGACAGTAGCCAGAGTTGGGGCCATTTCAGGTCCTATTCTCCTGACTTCCAGCTCTGAAATGACTGGTGGGCAACCCTCACCTACCAGTAGATACAGAGCGGTGAAGAAAAAGTAGCTTTCTTTCTTGTCTTCATATTAATTTGTGGTGTGACTCAGGCCCCAGGATTGATGGAATTGCCATTGATTATTCCAGGTAGAGAAGTATTTCTAAGTGTTTATTTTTAGTTCACGTAGGATTTTGCAAATATGTCCACAGAACTGGATTCTAAAAATATGAAGTGATACAATTCACAGAGGGTTGGAATTGGGCTTGGTGCAGAAACTGATGAGGAGCTGTCCTCCAGTCTCAGGGCTGGAGAAGGCTCCAGGTGCTGGGCCTCAGCCCTCACCTGGACTGCTCTGCTGTGCCTGGGACTGAAGCCCAGGCCAGGTGACAGCCCTGATAGTGCAGGGGACTTAGGGACTTAAAGAACTCGCTTGGGCAGTGTCAACGGCAGGGCTGAACCAGGCCCAGGGTCTGAGACAGGCTTGCTGCAGGCCCGAGTCACTTCTGACTGACACCTGAGTGGGTGTGTGTCTGTGCTTGCTGGGAAGGTCATCCATTTGTGAATGACGTTAGTGAGCTGCAATAGAAGTGATCTGTGTGGAGACATGAGTCCCTAATCCAGATTGATTAGTTGTCTGCTGGAAGAATTCATATGGCCACAAGGGCTCTGGCACCTCGTGTCCCCCTCAGCTTCTTCGCTCTGCTTCAGGTTCGCCTCTCCTGGCAGCCCTGGTCACTGGGCATGAGCTCGTCATTGAGGATCTGTGGGTGGACTGGAGGCTGCCGCCTGGCTCCTTACTTCATTTCTGTACCCAGAGAGTCTCATATGCCTTATACACAGGCATCATGTGGCACAGACCAAGACAGAAGTGTGGCATGCACTACAGCAAGGCCCAGGAGGGTAGGAGGCACCTCCAGCACTCTCCCTGCCAAGGAGCAGCGCTTGCTCAGGTCTCTGCAGGCACTTTGCAACCAGGGAGCTTCTCAGCAAGCAGTGCTTATAAACTGGGAAATGAATGAGGAGACACCAAATCACAGCCTCCAAGGAGGTCAGACTAGCAAGGGAGAGCGGCCACCCACGCCCGACACGAGTACCTGCTGAGGGAACCAGCTGTCCCAGTTGCTCGGAGCCCAGTACCTCAGCTTCTCATGATCTGCTCTGGAGACTTACCAGGAATCTGCCGTGCACGTCAGACTGTGCCCTGGACGTGTGAGGGGAAGCAAGGGGTGCCGTTCGTTCATTCCTGCACTCACACATGGCAGGTGCATCGTGCCGAGCAAGGAAGACAGAAGCCCGCTCCTCGTCAGGCTCTCTGCTGTGGTGAGAAGACAGACAAGAGGCCCCCAGGGTCACGGAGGGAGACAAAGCCTGGCAAAGGCAGAGTGCAGAGGAGTGGGCTGTGTTAGAAGGGTGATTGGAGCTGAATTCCGCAGGCTCAGCAGTGAGCGCAGCTTCTGCTGGGGACTCCTGTCCTCGTGAAAGGAACTGTTGACGGCCCTGAGGCTACTGCAGCAAATGCTCCATGCGGGCTTTGCAGAGGGGCCTCCATGTCACCATGTGCCCCGAACAGTGCTGGCACAGAGGTTGTGGGCCCTGCAGTGTCCTCCAAAGAGTCTCTCCGGTGTGTATCATGGAGAGCCAGTTGCCTGCCTGCATTCGTGGCTTCATGTACCCACTTTTGCCGTGATTCCTTTTTCATAGCCGAGGTCTGAATTGGTGGCAATAGCTTAACTTCTGTCTCACCAAACTGCTGGTTTGTAAGCCCCTAGATCTCAAATACAGGTATTGTAAAGGTTGATTTTCCTTAATAGCTGCTAGACTTAGCAAATTGAAATGCCAGATGCCAAGTTCAATTCGAGTTTCAGATAAAAACAATAAATCATTTATAAGTAATGCATTGGATATATGAAAAAGTACCCACTGGCAGTACATGGCTGTAATCACAGCACTTGGGAGGCCAAGGCAGGAGGATTGCTGTGAGTTGGAGACCAGCCTGGGCTGCACAGTGAGTTCAAGGCTGGTCTGAGCTACAGAGCAAGACTCAAAAAAGCTAAAATAAATAAATAGATAAAAAATTAAAAAAGTATCCATTTTTGACCTACACCAAACCATGTATTTTATTTGGCAGCCACACCCCTGCAGATCACACAGGCCGCCATCGTACACTGTGTGTGGAGGCTTTGGTCAGCCTGCAGTGATTTCCCTGGTCTCAAGGGCTCAGCCCCCTGGAGTTCAGCCGCTGAAAATGAAGCCAGGGGAGAGTCCTCCAGGTCCTCAGGACAGGGCCGCTTAACTCCCGTTTCCCCAGCCCTGTGCCTTGGAACAACAAGCCACGATCAGCCCCCTCAGCCTGTGTGGCAGGCATGTGAGTGTAACCCGCCGGACCCCGACCGAGTGACCACAGGGATGGTGCTTTTCAGCGCCCACCCAGAGGATGTGTGTCTTGTCGCAACATCTAGTGACTGGCAGACCATTTACCTCAGAAAGGTGGTAAAAATAGAACATGTCAATAGGAGAGCCCTGGGCAGCTCCGCCTCAGAGATAAAGTGGAGGAGAAACACTGCAGATAAGCGTGGGGACGTGCTGCTTGGGGCTTGGTTTGCGTGTTCATTGTGTTGGGACTCCTAGGCCAGGGATGACAAAGCTATGGGAGACAGTGGAGAAGCCACTGTGACCCGTGAAGCCTGCAGCTGAGAGGAAACAGCTGTGCACAGGTTGGGGGGACACACGTTTAGAATAGGGCTCCGGGAATGGGGCTGCAGAGCCAGGTCATGCTGACCTCCCTGATGGTGCTCACTGTTGTCATGGACTTCCAGGGGTCGGGTGCTGTTCCAAGTCCTGCAGAGTGACGGGAGGTGAGGGGAGCAGCCGGGAGAACCCACAGGCAGGGGACAATGGGAGGGACCCTTGGAGGGGAGCAGTGAGGGTAGGGAGGCCCGGAGAGCCACCCGTGGAAGGGGCTGTGTCCACGGCTCGCCCACTGGTCCCCACGGTGGCCAAGCCTTTGCTCCTGAGCCATGTGCTCACCTGCAGATTCCGTCTTTGAGATCTCATCTAATGTGAATGTGATCTGGAAGATAAGTGCTTTTAGCAACAAGCACACCGAGACAGAGTGTAGACAGCGTGTGCCCAGGCTAGAAGGTGGACGGCACACAGGTGCCCTAGCTCCAGAGCCAGGCCGTGTAGTGCACTGTGCTGTCACAGAAAGGAGAGAATTCAGGTTCCAACTCTGCAGCTCACTAACATTAAGGCTCATACTGCTTTTCCTTGTTTTAAGGTGAGATGTTTCTGCCTGGCCGGAAAGCGCACTTCCAGCACCTCTGTTTGGGTTCATGTTCGTCCTCTTCCTCCTTCATTTCTATCACATGGACAGAAATCTTCCCTTATCTTGTCTTCCTGGGCACCTGCAGCCTGATTACACGCCTGTTGCTGAGCGGGCAGTGGGGATGTGTAGCACGTGTTCCTGTACCTGTGTATGTGAAGTGTGCTTGGCTCATGACACATCTGTGGTGGACACTCCACCTCTTCACCAACATGAACCATGTGCTCTGGGATGCATTTTTCTTGTTTAATGCCTTTTAATGATGCAATATTTATATGGAAAGAATACAGCCTTGCTTTTAATGAATACTCTTCTTTTTGTGCAGCCTCTGCTCTTGCGAGTCTGTGGTTCAAGAGTGGATATTTTTAAGCAGTAGACGAGATTTTTGCTTTCCTTTCCTGCAGGAGGAGGAGGTGCAGGGGAGGTGGGTGTGCGGAGTTCCTGTCATGTTGGTGCCATGTTGTGTGTTGGACGACCTAAGACAGTTTGAAAGTCTGTCAGGTGCAGAAGACGCGAGACCGTCGCTTCACTGAAAACATAAAGTGTTTCTCCCTACCCCCACTTTTTGTGCAATACAATAGAAATTTTCACCTTTTCCCTTTCATTTTAGATGACTGAACTATTTGAAAGAATCAGTTAATTCTCCATTTCAAGGAGCCAGACAGAGTTCCATAGGAATCTGACTCCTAGTGTGTCCCACACACAGAATCTCACAAACGCCTTGTGCAGTGTGGATGCTGCCTGAGCCAGGCGCTTCGGTCTCCTGCCATCTGTCCTCAAGGGTGCACAGGGAGGGTCAGGCAACTGTGGGCCAACAACTTGGGGTGGCCCTTGCAGATGAGACATGGGTGCAGGGCTGGTCCGGAGCTGCCAGCCGAGGTCCTTGAGGAGTAGGAAGAGCATCTGCTCCAGGGAGAGTGGCGAGGCGGACAGAGCCTGGGGTCTGCGCTTGCAGCTCACGGCTGGCACTAGCAGTGACTCCACCTGTGAAAGTTGGCTGTGAGTATGGGCTGCTTGATGAAGGAGGCAGCTTCTGTATCTGGTCCCTGGAGCCCACGGTGGTGAGAGGTCGGGGCTCCTGGAGGCGGACAGGGCAGAGGAGACACAGCCTGCATCTTCCTGGACACTGTAGGACTGGGCCCCGCCTTGGTGGGCAGGTCATGAGCCCCGCTGAGGAGGCAGCTCAGGTGCGGCATCTCCATGTAAGGGCCAAAGCTGGCTCTGCGGTGCACCCTTGCCACACGGTGCGAGAGCTGGAGCCAGGGCTGGCGCTCATGGGACCCTGTGCATGGCAGGGTGAGGAAGCCAACTGTGGAGGCCTCTTGTGGGAGACCTGCCCCGAGATCCTGAGTGTGTCACCTCATGTGCCACAGAGGTTCCAAGGAGAGGAGGAACAAGTGAGTCAGGGCCAGCGGTGGGGAGCAGGGTCCTCCGTGGGAAGCTGGGGATGGTGTGGAGGTGACACAGAGGAATGTGGGAGAGTTGGAGTGCTTTACACACAGCCACTGTAGTTGTCCCGATCAGTATGATTTTGGGTGTACTTTCTATGTTTTATCCCCAACCCAGGGGAACAAACTGTCATGTTGAAGAGTAGCAAGGGCCTATGACAACGTGTAACCATGGTCATATAGTCGTATCATTTACTGAAGTCATAATTTGTACATGCAGTGCGCGGCACTGTGTGTTTTACATATTGGGGTGCATAATTGGTGCTGGTGGCAGTGATAGTTAATTAGCTAACACCGGACAGTCTATCAGTTACCCAAACACAAGCAATCTGACAGGAAGACCAGTAAGAGGTGTGCAGAATTCCAGCTTCCCCTCAGGACCATGACAGGCCACAGGGTGATATGTACTGTCTGACACAGGTCCAAAGGGGAGGAAATAGCATAGGAAGAGCTGGTTTTTAGGGTGTTTGTTATGGTACCGAGGATGGAACCCATGGGTTGTGTGTGCTGGGCAAGAGCTCCCCCAATGAGCCCCACCCTAGTCCAGAATTAATTCTTTGTCGTGTTTTTAGAAGATAAATATAAAAAAGAATTCCAGTTTTTCCTGTGGGTGTCCAGTGTCTGACTCCTCCAGAAGAAGCTAGCATTTGTGGTCTAGTCCACACGGTGTCCTGTACTCAGCAAATGGTTTTGGGGTGCAGTGGAAAGGCCAGGAAGAATGGAAGGAGGGTGAGTGCAGTCCCGGGAGTTTCCGGATGGAGGAGTCTGGGTTTTTCCTCCTCCCTTCCCATCCCCATCACATGCCTTTATCAGCACATGTGCTGTACTCTGGGCTTGGTGGAGGCTGCCCAAGTCCACCATGTGCACCCTCGTGTGGGGACAGAGATTTACCTGAGGCTTTGATGGGAGGTGTGCCGTGGAAGACAGCACGGCCAGCAGGTGTTGCAGAAGGGCGCTTCAGGCCCTCCTTCCAGGCCCAGCAGGTGCACCTCCACTCCCTGGTGTGCCGTGGCCTTCCTGTCCTTCGCATCGGCCCTGTAGCCCACTCAGGACCTATGTGCCTCGCCGTGCCTGGCCCTGCCCTGGCAGGGAAGGTGTGGACCTCGGCTCCTGTCCTCTCCCAAGCCAGTGCCCTCCTGTGTTCCACAGTATGCGCATGGAGTTGTGTGTGTGGCTGCTTCAGAGAAGGCAGCACAGGACACACAGCCACCTGCACGGTGCTGCAAGCTGAGGTGTTGCAAGCCCCGTCCCCTCTCTCCTGTCTCTCTGAGCTGTGCAGGGCAGTGGTAAATTCTAAATGCAGAAGAGTTTCACTGTCTCTCTTTGTCTTGAGCTATATGAATCTGCATTTCTGGAAATTTTTCATAACAAGAAATAAGCCATCGAGGTATTTTCCAAATTAGTGAGTTCCGGCTCTTGGTAGAACAGTAAACATGGGGTGTTTCCATTGGCGATGGGCAATGGGGAGCGGGACCTGGGCAGCAGGAGGCACACATTGGGCAAGGCCCAGCAAGGAGACTCTGGTTCTCCTCAGTCTCCCTACACTGGCCTGGTCTGCTTATCTTGTACAACTGGGCACTGGGTGCTTGCTGGGGAGCGGAGTCCACTGACGGCGGCTGACAGCTAAAGACATCTGTAGATGAGAGGCGGAAATGAAATTAGAAAGTGACTTCTTTGGCATCCACCTTTCAAACCTAGGCTTTGCCACTTTACTCTAATTTGATTTAGTGGATGTCGGATGGAAACTAATACAGTTAAAGAGAACTTCATGTAATCTTACTAACATCCTTACAGCATGATGTTCAAGGTTCTCTGGTCAAGGATATTTGCATTTGCATTTATAGAACAGTTAGAGCCAGGATGTGATGTGCGTGAAAAGTCCTTGCTTTGAGAGTGACATTTCCAAGCTGTCAAAATCTAATGTGCTCAAAGCTCAGACTGAAATGGCCTTTCCTTGTGTAAATATTGAAGAAAAGGCTTTGAATGGCACCAGTGATGTCGCTAGCTGGGGTCCCAGCCTGCTAAACGAGACTTGGCAAAGGCTGGCTGTGGAGTGTTGGTTGTAACAGAATTCCTGCACGAGAGAGGGGAGTGGAAGGCAGGGCCACACGGCCTCACTCCACGGAGGCTCCCTGGGGCATGAGTATGTCCAGGTGTCTCTGTCACTGCATAGTCCCCTTCTCCAGTCTCTTGCTGTTTACAGTGAGCTGTAAAAAAATCTTCACACCTAATCTTCACATAGTACTTTCAACCCCACCACAATTCATTCATTCATTCATTCATTCATTCATTCATTCATTTATTACACGTCTGCTGCTTGCCAGCGTCAGTCACAGGGCAGAGGCGCCCAGAGCAGTGGAGCCCTGTACATCAGATGTCTGTCACAGAGCTGAGACTTTGACACCTTTTGCCCATCCTGCGCTGTCTCTCCTGCCACACGGTCACTCTGCCCTTCTTACCCTACCACTTATCCAGAATATACCCACCAACCACCATCAGCCCGCTGCCTGAGAGGCTGCAGGACTCCCGCTGCAAATTCGCCAACAAGTTGTACAGCATAGTGGGAAGCCGATCGCAGTTTTCCTGGCTCATGTGTCACTTTACTTCTCCACATCGTGTCTGCAGAGGCTGGTGGCCAGTAGCCTGGAACCCCTCCTCAGCACAGTCCCTCCCATCAGGGTGTTCACAGGTCCCCATGTGGCACACAGCTGAGGACTCCATCTGCCCGTGGGGGACCCTGCTGTGGGGCACACTGTGGGCACCTGTGGTGCTGTCTCGCTCATGGTCCCCAGCCACATCCTCTGTGGAGCCCCGTACCCTGTCTACGCCTTCAGCGAGCAGCACAGGCTCTGCATGTTGTGTGAGGTGGGTTTGTAATCAGCCTTTCACCCTGGCATTTAGATCCAGTTTTCAGCAGCTTAAACTTTTCCTTTGGGGGAGACAGACAGGCCTGCGCTGTGTTTGTGTGGTTTTGGTGTAGACATCTGTATCATTAGCTGCTGACCTTCGGAAGGATAAGGTCGTCTCCGGCAGTTCTCCTTTGTATTTGGAAGTCTTCAAAGAAGGCATTAGTATCTGCTTTCTTAGGCTTCAGTCAGAAAGGTCTGGTAAACTTAGGTCCCTGAGAAGTTGCTTCTAAGGTGGTAGAAAGGTTTAATCCCATTTTGAGTCCAGCCCTCATCTCTGCTTTTGAGCCTGATTCTGCCCCTCACCCTGATCCCTGCCCACCATGAAAAGTGTCTTCAAATGTCCATGCTCCCTTAAAAAAGGAGCAGTGATAAACCTCAGGGAGAGATAAGGTCTGAGGTGTGCCGGGAGGGCTGGCTTGCTGGTCTTTGGGTGCATTTTTCTGGGCACTGCATTCCTCTCCCTCGGGTCTCAGAAGGCTTCACTCAATCCCACTGGTGGAGGAGGAGGTCAGGCACACCAGGCAGACCCCGGCCTCCCCTTCCCAGGGCTCGGCTTGCCCTGTGCTCCCAGAGGAGGCTGCACTAGCCTCCAAGGTGTGTGGAGAGCCGCCTTGGGTTAAATGATTCATTTGTTTCATTGGCCTGAAGAAAGTTCTATGAACCACAATGAATCACAACAATTACCAGTTTAATTTCTTTTTTTTTACCCTGTATTTATTTAAAAGGTTTACTCCATAAATACAGGGCCTGGAGATAAATGGTTTCTTTAAAATCACTTTCTTTTGAGATGTGTTCATCTAAGTGGGCTCCGCCCTGCGTGCCGTTAGAAGCGTATCCCCATTTTCACTGGCTTCTCCCCCTCACCTCTGCATTTTCTCTGGGAGAGGCAGTGCCATTAACCTTAGCAGTGCTGTGATTGTCTTTCGATCAGCCCATCATTGCAAACCACCGATCTGTAGTGCAGTACTTAAGCCACTGGCTCCCAAACAGGAAACAGCCCATTACCTCCCTTGGAATGGTGATAGGCACCCACAGAATCCTTTCAGGAAGAGGCTGAGCAGAAGCACCCCAGGCCCTGGTCCCCTTCCTCTGCTGGAAACACTGCAGAGGTGGTGCCTGAGTTCTGCCTTCCCCTCCGCCGCAGCATGAGCGTGCCTGAGGTACTGGTTCAGACCTGAGGCGCAGCTGTGAGCCCGCCTTGTGCTGCAGTGGGCAGGCAGGGGCATGGCTGAGTGTAGCCAGGGTGCTTAGCACTGCCAGCTCAGGGCCCAGAGCCCTTCAGAGCCAAGGCTTAAACTGGGCTCCAGGGCTGGGATTGGGAAGCTGAACTCTGGTGGCAGAGGATGCGGTAGAAGAGGGTGGCACGAGGAGGAAGTTCCAGATCCATAAAATAGCACCACGGGGCAGAGCAGGTGGGGAGTCTGCAGAGTGTGGACCACAGCCGGTGCCAGTGCCGGTGCCGGTAGGAGGGAGGGTGTAGCGGGAGGTTTGGGCCTGCAGGTAGAGCAGTGCTGTTTCGGCTTCTCTCTTGGATACTCCCTGAAGCGCAAGTCAGGCCCTAGACTCACTGTGGAAGCTTGAAACGTAACACAGGCCTGTCACTCAGCCAGCAGACATTGAAGCTGGGTGTAGTCCCAGCACTCTGGGAGGCTGAGGCAGGAGGATTGCAGGTTGGAGCCCAACCTGGGTAACTTAGTGGCTCAGCAAGACCCTGTCTCAAAGTAAAAGATAAGGTGGGGAGTGTAGTGTGAAAGCCCTGGGTTCAATCCCCAGTACTGGAAAATAAAAAAGGAAAAAATAAAAGGAAAAGCATTGAATTAGGAACCCAAAACAACTGGCCTCTCTGCCTGGCTCTGCCATTAGCTGGCTGTGATCTCAAGCAAGGAGCTGTCTCCCTCAGAGCCTGGGCTGGCTCTTCTGTCAGCTGGTGATAATAACAGCAGCTGCCAAATACCAAGATTTGTAAATGGGATCATGCAGAAAAGGTGCCAGGCACAGCCCCCACCCAGCACAGCACCATGCTTAGAAGATGGACACTCCCCCTCGAAGCCGGTGGTGCCTCGTCTCACATCAGCTGTGTGTTGCTTTCGTGGCGATGACTTACAGCACACTCGAGGTGCGGCACTAAATTTGAGAATAAGATCCCGTGTATTCCCTTGCCGAGGGAAACAAATAGAAGTCAGAGTAGTGCCCACCTGTGCCAGGAGAGTGGGTGTCTCGGGGTGTTGGAGCCCAAAGGTGGTGAAGCACCCTTCCGTGCCTGTCTGCACCACAGTCACAGCGCCAGGGGGCTGCTCTGTGCGCTCACCCATGTGCAGGGTCCTGGCAGCCATGCAGAGCTGGGAGGACCAGGTCTTCAGTAGCTGCAGGCCAAGAGCTGTGCTCTGCCAGCCGAGTGCCTGCCAGGCAGGTTCTCAGGCAGGGTCAGAACCCAGGCATGCAGAGCCCACTCGGGCAGCATGCCAGCCAGCAGCCAGGCAGATGTCAGTGCGCAGAGGGGTGGGGCAGGGCGGGGTGGGGTCACACGAGGCAGAGGCAGGAGCAGGGCTGCAGTGCCCGCATCAGCTGCTGTCTCACAGGCTCACTGCCTGTTTGGAGCCCACTCGTGTGGCAGGTTCGCGTGGTGTCTTTTCACCAGCTTGTGCTCTGCCTTCTTCTCTGACCTGTGCAACTCCCCTCTGAGCTCTGAGAAGGCTCAGATGTCTACACTCCTGACCTAGATCTATCTGCAACTTCAGAGAAATGGATTTTACTGATGGTCCCCAGCTGAGGCCACTACTTATTTAATTCTTCTTCTTAACTTCATTTTGATGTCTGTAGAAGGAAGATAAGGTTTCACCTGAAGGCCAACCTTTAGGAAAAGTGTTTTTGGTAAGGGCAGTCTTCATGGGAAGATCTGCAGGCGAGGAGTTTGTGGAAAGTGTCTGGCAGTACCAGTTCCCACAAGCTCAAAGTGCGCGGTGACCTCTCAGACCGTCCAAATGGAAAATCCCTGTCGTTTCCTGGAGATAGGAGGGGCTACACAGCAACCCAGCATTTCAGGGACGAATGGTGGGTACACACCCTGCACTTTGGAGCTGACTGGTGCTGCAGTGCTGTCTTTAGCCACCTCGAGGTGACCACATCTTCCTTCTGTGCTTCTTGATGAACAGTGAATGGCTCAGTTGTGTTTAATAGCCAGAAAGACAGGTGCAAACAAGCCTGTGCTTCCATGGGGAAGGTTCCTCATCCCCTAGGCCTTAACTGGTTTCATCACAGACTCTTAAAATTAGCATCTGAGTTCCATACTCAGGAGATCAAAGAGTTTGCAGACACCTGCAGGTTCCTGAGTGTACTCTCACTCTATAGAGTCCAGCAAGGGTCCTGGGGCCAGTTCCATGAGCGGACCTGGTCCTCTCCACAAACAAATCGACTAAGAAGAACATTTCCACCATTTGAGGAGGGACAAGACACAGCTTAGCAGGAGAGCGTCCGCCCAGCATCTGCAGGGCCCTGGGCTCCATACCAGCACGGGGTCCACAGCAGTGACAAACCCCTGTTTATCTTTGCCGTGCTCATTTTCTGCCTTTGCACTATTCCTGTCACAAACGCAGCTCATGTGGATGATTACATCTGTAGATGGGCAGGAGCAGCAGTACGAACATTTTGCCGCGTCACACACTGCCAAACACTTTCCTGCGTGCCATCGGCTCGTGGGAACGCCTGCCGCTCTTCCAGTTGGTGATCTTCAAACCGGCCTGTACCTGCTTCGCCAGAGTGGGAGCAGTAAGCACGCTGACTCTTAAAAGAGTGACACCTATCTGAAATTTTTAAGAACTAGTCTGCTTAGAAAATAGATTCCAAGAATTCTAAATACTCCATTAGGCAAAATAATATTTTAGAAACTGCCATTAAGTACAGCTATTTTTGTATGTTTGTGGACAATTCAAGGAGATTTATTCAAGTGATTAATTCTCTGTGATGACTTTCTCACTGCAACCAGCTTAACTTCTATTACATATAAGGGTTATTTCTCTTGGAAATATACTACTAAAATTATATACTTTCCAGTTATTAGCTGTACCTACAGATTCTTATACATGCATATATAAACAAAAACATGTAAAAATCTCCATTTTTATAAGGATCAGTGGCCTTTAAAAACATGTACAGCAAGATAGAAAAAAAATCTGCAGGTAAAATGTGAGCTTTGGGAAATTTGTAAATTAAAGTAGAAAAGTTAAAATTAGAGAAAAAAATGAACAGAGATTCAACCACATGGTTCTCTGTGGTTAGTAACACTGGAGTTAGAAGTTTGGTTCTCAATTTCTTGACAGCCAAAAGAAACAGAGAAACATCTCTGGTGAATAGTGTGGTTCCCATTGCCCATGAGCAAACAAATGCCAGCGCCTGGTGGGAAGAAGGCTGTCCCTGACATTTAGCACTGACCGACACCGACCTCCTGAGGAGCAGCTGTCCTGCAGAAGGAGGTGCAGAGAAGTGTGGTGAGGGAGTCTCCTCAGGCCCAGCGACCAGATGCCAGGACCAAGATGCCAGGGTGTGCTTCGTGAAAATGCTCCCGTGGGACCCTTGAAGGCAGCTTGGTTCTAGGTCTGTCAGGAAAGGTGTCAACGCTAGGCAAACCGGCCGTGAGACTTAGATGCCCTGCAGGAGTAGACAGCCTCCCATGATTTCCTAGAGGCAGACTGTTGAGCATCGTGTGGTTGCTCCAGCATTTGCATGAGAGCCAGGCTCGCATCCTTCCCACGGTGAGCACCAGGTCCACCCTCCCACAGGTGGAGAGCGAAGCCCTGTGCGAGTGCTGTGGACACGGCACCCAGGTGTCTGCCCTGGCGTTGTGTGTCAGAGGTGTTCGCCTTTGAGGTGTGAACACACCCACTCCTTGGTGTCCGCCAGTGGCTTGAGGAACCTTAAAGAGTGGGCGAGACCACCCGTTGTTTAGAGAGAAACGCGGTATAGAAGGCAGGGCCTCCTGAGAGACAACACGCTGGCGTGGTCCCTGCCGGGCACACAGGCCGGAGCTCAGGTTCTCGTCTGCCAGCAGTGTCTTCTCCAAGAGTAGGAAGAAGAACCCAGGCTGAAGGAGGGTGAGGCGGGCTTTGTCACCTACAGGGCAGACATGCGCCTTTTACTTAGTGCTATGGGCGGCGCTTTGTGCGCTGCTGACCCCATGACCTTGGCCTGGAGTCTCACGCCTCTGAAGATGGGCATTAGCTGTGCCATCCCTGTCGCTCACCACTGGAAGGACGGGCAGCAGTCAGCGGGATGGCGTGTTTGGACAGCTGCTGTCTCCTTGGGATGGGTAGTTTCCCCTCCGACCTGGTTCCTTTTCTGCGGGGAAGCGTGGGCTGGGCCCATGTCCTCACCCGGCCCTGGTCTGTGGACAGGTGTCTGGAGAGGGCTCAGCCGTGGGTTGCAGCTGCGTGTGGGGCATGGCAGCATTCACAGCTTGCGAGCTGTACCCGGGGAGCACAGTGTGAAAGCGCTCTGTGGTGCAGCCCCCGAAGCCTGGCCTGCAGTTGCCGCGGGGGTGGAACCTCACATCTGCTCCTCAGGGCGGAGGGGGGACCCGGACAGTGACTAAGTGGGAACGCACAGGGGTGCGGGGTGCAGCTTAGTGTCTGGGACTCTGTGCTGGTGGAAATCCCCCTTCCTCCCAGCACAGAAGAGAAACATATGCTGCACGTTGGGTAAGCCATTCCCCAACAGGATGTTTTATTTTTTGTGTTTAGTCTTCACCCATAGTAACAATTATAATGAATGCATCAAAAATAAAGCACACAGACCTTGTGACCTATCTTATAATCAACACAAATTAGTTTTGGAGCAGGAAATCCAGCTGCATATTAGTTTTATTAGATGTTCCCAAACATTTTATTACAATATTTTGGAAAAAACATCCACAAACAAACCTAAGTTTTCAATGTGTTTTCTATTCAATGTGTATTTTATTTTGAAGGGTAATTAAATAGTATGTTTATAATTCCTCTGTTCTTAGTTCATCAAAATGCTGCCTGTGGGGAAAATGAGTTCAGTGTGAGAAGATTATTCCTTGTTCCAACAACCTATCCTTAAAAAGGGGCTGCATCTTTCACAGCCCTGCCAAATTCTCCAGACTACAAACACACTCGTAGAAGCTCAGCAGTACTCATTGCTTGGTTTCAATGATACTGAGACGATCAGTTCCAGTGGTCACAATCACTGCTGTTCACCAGTGAGATGAGCTGTGCACCGTGTCTGCCTTTTTATTTTTTTTAATCCCATTTTATTGATGAGGAAACTGAGGTTTGGACAGAATAAACCCTTGTGCAAGCAGATGGCTGCTAACTGGCTGAATGGAATAACTAGAAGCTTCCTTTAGTGGTCCGCAGACGTTTCTCGGATGCCCACTTTGCCCCAGTCGGCTTTCTGAATTCCCAGGATCCAGGAGTTTATGGTACACTGATGGAGACAGGACTGAAGGCCGCGTCAGAAGAGCCCAGGATATGGAAAGGTGGTGAGGGCTGTAAATTTTGAAAGACCGAGGAAGAAGGAGCCGCGGGCTTGGGTTTGAAGGAGCGTGGGTGCCACTTGGTGCTGAGAGCTGGCAGCTGAAGGAGACCAAGATGGCGAGGGCTTAGCACCCTGGTAGGCATCAGGCAGCTGGGAGAGGGAGGAAGGCGCCTGGGGAGGAAAGGGCCGAGGCACTTCGCTTCAGCAGCTGCTGGAGCCCCTGGGAGTTCATGGAGGTCCAGATCACAGGCCCCCAAGTCACCACTGCAAAGCTTGAGTTTCTACAAGGTTCCGGGGTGCAGGGGCTCCTGGCTTGGGTCACACAGAGACCACAAGGCTGTGGGAGCCTGGGTCTTGACCCCCCAATGCCATGAACTGCACCTGCAGAACTTAAGCGTGGGAGAATGAGGACCTCTGTGTGACCCCAGGCCCTGCAGGAGAGAAGGCACAGGACTTCCCAAGAGGGGCTGACCACTTGGGGTGTGTTTACCTGAGGTTGGAGGCCATGGGTTAGGTGTGCTCTGGAGGCAAGGAGCCTCTGGTCAGCCTCTCCTTTGAGTAAGTAGAGCCTGTCCACAGGTTTGAGAGACGAGTAGGAAAGAGACGGCCTTCAGAGCAGAACAGGCCTCCTTTTCCAGCAGAGTTCCCCAGGGTCTGCATGGGACCATAGGACCTCGTGGAATGTCCCTGGGGCCAGGAAGTACAGTCCCTCTGCATCCTGCCCTTTGATCTAGATCTGGTCATAAATAGGATAGAAGAACTGGAGAAGCAGAGATGCAGCGTTCTAGGAACTTTCATTCTTAGTACACACAAATCCTCCAGGAGACGCCCAGGTCTGCGAGGAAGAAGAAACGAGAGAGAGCCGAGAGGTGCTGCCCTCACTTCCTGCCATGCCAGGGGAGGGGCAGGGAGGGAAGGGAACTGAGCTGAGTGCCAGGGTTCCAGAGCCCTGCGCCGCGAACGGGGCACCTCAGCCTGCATGGGGGAGGATGTGACCAGACGTCAGCTGCAGACCAGCGTTCTTACGGGCGGAAGTCAAGTAGATCCTTTTTGCCTTTCACATTAGACACCTGCTGGGCCCTCATCAGGATTTTCACTGGACGCAGCAGTAGTATAGTGTGAAGTGTGATGCACTGGGGGAAGGAGAGCAGGCAGGGGTATGGTAGGTGTTAATGGGGGGCCGTGGGAGAGTGAGGCGTGGTGGCCCAGCAGCAAGTCAGGAGAGGGGAAGTGTGTGCATGTTACACGTGAGGATCTGTTCTAGTGTCCATTGTGCTTTTTCCCAGCCATTCCCGATGCTGAGGCAGGAGGGTCGCAAGGTCACCACCAGTCTGGGTGAGTCAGCAGTGAAAAATGAAGACTGGGACAGAGCTCACTGTAGAGTGTCCCTGAGTCTACCCCCCAGTCCTGCCAGGAAAAGTAGCCAGAAGAGAGCTTTTTCGGTTGCTCTTACCATGAGGAAATATTTAAAGTAGTGGATGCACTATGTTGCTGATTTGGTCGCTACACAGTGTGCATGTGTTGTGCCCTATAAAAATATACAGTCGTATGTCAACAAAAATCAAGGAAAGGAAATAGGGTAGAGAAGGAGATGGTGAGTGAGAGCCAGAGGCACTGGAAAGGGAGGAGAGCCAGGGAGCCACAGAGCAGAAAGAAGCCGGGGTCCAGCAGCCTCTGAGTAGGGGAGGCAGCATCTTCCCATGGCCCAGGGACATCAAGCCTTGCAACACAGAGGCCTCAGTCCATAGTTGAGGAGCCAACCCCTCTCATTTGCAGGCCACTCTCAGGACAATGAAGCTGTGACTGCTGTGATAGGTGGGCCACGAGACCTGCTGTCCACAGGACCTGATGTCCACGGGGCCTGCTGTCCAGGGGGCCTGCTGCCCACAGGCCTGCTGTCCATGGAGCCTGCTGCCCACAGGCCTGCTGTCCATGGGGCCTGCTGCCCACAGGCCTGATGTCCATGGGCCCTGCTGCCCACGGGGCCTGCCGTCCATGAGGCCTGCTGTCCATGGGGCCTGCCGTCCACGGGGCCTGCCGCCCACGGGGCCTGATGTCCATGGGCCCTGCTGCCCACAGGCCTGATGTCCATGGGCCCTGCTGCCCACAGGCCTTATGTCCATGGGGCCTGCTGTCCATGGGGCCTGCCGCCCACAGGCCTGATGTCCATGGGCCCTGCTGCCCATGGGGCCTGCCACCCACAGGGCCTGCCATCCACGGGGCCTGCTGTCCACAGGCCTGCTGCCCACGGGGCCTACTGTCCACAGGCCTGCTGTCCACAGTGTTGTTTCAGACCCCAGGTTTTCTTTTTGTCATGATAACCAATGTGTCTGAAGCAGAGCTTGGAGCTATTTTTGTCAAGAGCCAGGAAATACAGACCCTTTTGTCTCCCATGTAAACAAAAGTTGTTGTTGTTAGGTCAGCAGTAGACTGCCCAGAGACCCCAAACGCTGCCAGGCAGGTGTGATGGTATCATCTTGGGGTGATGAATTCCCCTTCCTAGCAGGTCGTTGCCCCACCCAGGCCTGGCTGGGGGAGGAGAACCTGGCAGAGGAGCCTGCAGTCCCGGGACCCCTGGTCCTGCAGCCGCCGGCTGTGTCTGCTGGGATGCTGCTGGGGGCTTAGCTGTGCGGAGGAACTCCATGGGAAATCGGCGCACTGCGAGGGGTTGATTGCTCACCCTGAAGGACTAAGGCTTTGACTCGGATGAGATGGGACTTCCCTCCTGGGAGCCTGCAGCCTGGGCTCTCAGGTTGAGCAGAAGCCATTCACGAGACAGAGCTTCCCCAGCCGAGCTCGGGGGTTGGCAGTCACAGCTGGGGCACAGCGCAGGGTAATCACCACCATGGCAACAGCTATAACTCCCATCTGGAGGCTGACAGGATGGCCTAGTCGGTGCCCATGGAAGAAGAGAAGTTTGGGACCAGTTAGCTTCACTTTCTGGCTCGTCCTTTATGAACCTGGTGACCTTGAGCCAATCACTCAACTTCCAGTCTTATTGCTCGGGAAGCACAGGAAGTTAGTGCCTGATACTCAGTTTGTTTTTTACAGTGGTCAGTCTTCAGCCACTGATCCCCCTGAGCACTGCCACTATTGTAACTGTTAGCAGTGGGTGCCCTAAGCCAGAGGCCGGGTGGCGATGGTCACCCAGGCCTGGTTACTCTGCGTCACTGAGCCCTGAGGCGGACTGGAAGCTCCTGGGGTCCTGTGTCCCAGTGGATGGGACCCTGCAAGACCGGGCTTGCGGCACTTCCACTGCAGTCATCAGAAGAGAGAGACCAGCTCTGCCTCCCCTTGAGCACTCTGGACCACACCCCAGCTTCTTGTTCTCCCTACACTTTCCCCACAAAACCTCAAGTGCTCAGAGCACCCTGCTCCTGGTGTAGAGCCAGCACTGAGCAGGGCTTTGGCAGCACTGTGACAAGACCATGACAGTCCTGTGCCCTGGGCACCCTGGCTTTCACCAGGCTCGTGAGCACCCTGTCTTCTGTGCTCCCGGCGAAGTGCTTTCTCTTCCTCCTCTGGTTTCCTTTTTTCCTCTCTTTCAGCAGTGAGAGAGGAAAGTAGGAAACCTCACACGGAAGTTTCTGCTTGTGAAAGTTTGGTCACAGTGCTCATCTGTTCAGAAGGACAGACACTGGGCCGGATAATTCCCTCTTGTGTCCCCTTACTGAGCCATCCTGGAAGCGGAAGCCATGGCTGTTCATGGTCCACCCGTGCGAGTCTATTTTCAGAGTTGTTGTCCTTGAGGGCACAGATCCCCAGGAGCTGGGCAGCGACAGATGTTCTGTGATACAAGGCTCAGTGGGCATTGCCTGGCTAAGACACGTATTCCAGGCACTGCCTTCTGGGCTCCCAGCCCCCATGGGACCATGCTGCTGGTGGACCCTGGCAGCATGCTGGCCACAGGCCTGAGGCATGTCTTGGAAGGGACTCCGGAGGCCTCACTACCAGTACCTGTTGGGTCACTGTCTTCTGAGAAGTCTGTGCTGCTCTGGAGTCAACTGGACCCAGAGCAGGGCTCTCAGCACCCTTGTGGGGCGCAGGCTGCATCTGTCTTCAGACACTGTCCTGGGCACCCTGGGGTCTGGCAGCAGTGTCTGCAGCCCTGTTCCCTGGGTGCTGGGTGCCCCTCAGGCACACACAGCTGTCATGTCACCAGTGTCACCTGAGGGCAAAAACCCCGCTGTAGAAAGGCCACAAATCGAGAGACAGGTCGTGCCCTACTGTAGGGCACCGGCGCGGTCCTGTCCCGGGCGCATGTTCATGGCACAGGGGCAATGCTAGGAAATGACCTCTGGAGTACAGCCCCCCAGCTTCCGTGTGGGGTCTGCACGTGGCTGTCCCATCCTTAAAGCAGCTGTGGGGTGAGATGGAGGCCAGGTATCCCACATGCCCGGCTCCTCTGGATGGCATGTGGATGGCAGCCATGTGTCCTGCAGCCCACGGACTGGGCCTTGGTACTCGGGCTGCCACTCCCTCCCATCTCTCGCTGCAGAGTGGCCAGGGCAGGTGCTGCGTGCCACCTGCCCATGGGACATCTGCGCTTCCTCGTGACCTTGCAGATCTGTGACCAGCAGCCTGGCCGGGTCAGCATGGTGCAGACATCCTGCACACTGACCCTGTGGAGCGAGCTCAGCTGTGACCGTCTGGCTTGGCACGCTGTCCTCTGATACCCTTAGGCCTGCACAGGGTTGCGGGTGGGTGCTCGGATGTGGCACTGTGCTCCCAGCACTCCCATCACCTCACCCTGGGGGAAGGCCAGTGACCACACTGCTGTGGCCCTCATCAGGACTCTATGGCCAGCACTCTGTCTGCCTCCTTTGGGACTGGGGCAGTCACACGGGGCCTCTTGCAGTAAGGGCTGCGCTCCTCAGAGTCGCATTTTGGTGCCCAACAGCAACAACATAAAGTGAAAAGAAAAGCACACAAACATCACAAGACACAGATATGTCCCCAAGGGCATCAGCAGGGAGGCTGGGGGCTCCAGGCAAGCAGGCCAGGGTGGAACCACAGCAGGAAAGGCAGGGTGCTAGGGTGCTCTGTCCTGAGAGGCCGGTCTTGGAGTCTTGATGTGAGGAGGCAGTCTTCCTGGTGGTCGAGAGGATGTGTAGGGACAGCCCCGCAGGCCTCAGCCCTCCTCTCCTGCAGTTTGCAGAGCGGAGGGTGGAGAGCAGAGGGCCCTGCCTCAGGCTGCATATGTTGGGTAAACTCCTCTGCGGTCACCACGCACTGCCACACAGGAGGAAGACTGCGGGAATTCACAGCCACACAGACACTGTGAGTGCCTGGCTCGGAGTGAGCACTCAGTGTTATAGCTCTCTTTGCTTGTGTCCTGTTGGGACCCACAGGAGATTGTCCCGCATTTCTTTCCCTTCACACCCCGCGGAGGTCTCTGTTGACCCGAGCCAGCTGTCACTGCTCAGCCAGAAGGCCTTCTGTCATACCCCAGCCGGGCTCAGCACCTGCACCCCTTGCAGAGCCCTGGTCACTTTGTCCTGTGGTCCTCACATGGGGCTGCCCTCCTGGGCTTCAGGGACTGGACCCGATGGGCACGACCATGGTGCCTGGGCAGAGCAGGGTTCAGCAGGGAGTATCAGATCTTACAGGGCACAAAGCTGGCATTTGTGTCAGACCCAGACCTGACATGAAATTAATAATCCCTGAAAATGCTCCTTAATAAAAATGCATTCAGTTGTGGCTCAAGACTAGCATTACTCCCTCAAGGAATGTGTCTGGGGAAACACCCAGCCCACAGCCTCCAGCCCCTTCAGACCTGCCACCAGCAACTGTCTTCACCCCACAGTCACACCCAACCCTCTCCAGTCTCACCCTGCCTGTCCCTCGCTGTGACCCTCACCTGCACCTACACCCATGCCCTCATCTCAGGAGCAGCTGTCATGTCTGCTGACCCCGCACCGTGCAGTGTGCTGCTCTAAGGACACGGAAATGTCCGAAGGTGGCGGTGATCCCAGGGCCTCCTCATCTGGGTGACGTAAAGTGTGGTGGGCTTCGCTCCGAGTGGGCCATCTGCACTCCGTTCAGAAATTGGCCTCAACAGACGTTCAGTGCATGAATAATTAGGCTGCACAGAAAGCTTTAGGCATATAGTTAAAGCACCCCAGAACCACAGACCACACTTTGGTTTTCCCTCCAGCCTGCTGACGCGCTTTCAGGGATGTGCTGTAAAACAGGCAGCACTGCTGGTTTCACCGGTGGCATTCAGAAGAGCTGGTTGTGCAGATTTGTCACCAGCCGTGTCCCTCCAGGCTTGGAGCTGATGGCAACACTGTCACTCAAAAATGCCTGGGCAGTGATGGGTATTTCAGACGCCCCTGGCTGTGTCCCTCTGACGAGAGTGCTTTCCTCTGGCCGGCTGCTGAGGAAGTAAGAGAAGTGGAACTCGCGCGCATGTAGGTGTGAGACACGTGCACATGCAGGGCTGCCTGTCCTCTCCCCAGCCCCAGGAGGTTTTACAGACTTCTTGGTGTTAGGGACAGAAATTGAAGCAAGGCTACATCCCCTCAAAGGACTTGCATGCATCAGGACCCTGGGCACCTGCCTTTGGCTCCTACCTTTGGGAAAACAGTGGGTATTCAATCAAGTATGCGAGTGATTGGAGCAAAGGAAGACGTGGACAGCGCCCTGCTTCCAAGTGAGCGGCTGAGGCAGAGGGACTCGCTGGAGGCCTGCCTGGTGGCGCCGTGGGTTCTGGTTGCTTTGCTTCTTTGTTTCCCCTTGGGGTGGTGTTGGCATGCTTTTGGCTCAGGAACTGGGGTCATCCTGACCTTTTCCATCTTTCACCTGTGTCCTGCCATTGTTAGCAAAGAGCAGATTGCAATTTTCCCCCCATTTTTCCATGTGTCTCCATTTCCTTGGAGTCCTCTGACTTTTAGGGGCCATGACACAGTAGTGAACAGAGGAGACCCTGAGTGATTCCCCGGCAGCTCTTCATCACATGGCTGGGTCTTCTCAGCAGCCCAAAAGAGGCCAGAGCTTTGGTCACCACGTCCCCACAATGTGCAGACCCGTGAGCCGGTGGTGGGGTGGGCACTCTCCAGGAGTGCAGAATGCTTGCTTCTGAGGAAGGCTGCAGGGAACTGAGGAGGAAGGGGCACTTTGAGGAACTGTCACCACTGTCAGCTCTGGAGAAGTTACACCATGACTACAGAGAGCAGTACAGATTGCCAGAGACAGGCGAGGTTGAGAAGAGTGCCTCTCTCGTCCCTGCACCCAGGGGTGTCCAGATTGGGAGCTGTGGCTGCTGCTGGTGCAGTCCAGAACAGCCTGGGGCCTGAGGCATTTTGGGGCAGCTCTTCTTGACGCAGAGAAGGACTCAGTGCATTTGGAGGCTGGATGTGTATGTGGGGTTCCCAGCCCTAAAACCCAAGGGCAGCCTGTGTCACCAAGGGTGTCAGTGACCAGAGCCACTTGCCTGCAGCCCATCTGCCACCACCCGCCACGAAGGCAGGGCTAGGTTAGGGCTATAAATACTTTTATAACTATTAAAAATAAATGTGCACACCATATCATATTTAAGAATTAGATTACTACAGTTTGCTCCCAGCTTGTTTAAAATAATTTAGAGGCTACATACTATTAATCTCACTTTTTAAAAAATAAAACCTAAGAAATATCAGTGGATTTGTTGTTAGTAGCAAGTTTTGTGTTACTCGTTATAGAAAAAAATTTATTTTTCTCAAAAATTCACTCAAATAAATTATATTATAATACCATGACTTATATATGCAAGCTTTATATGAATGCCTGCATCAGCTTTCCTTTGCAAAAGAATGTGGTCATTTTAAATGCTTTTTCTGTTAAAAAGTCTCTATATGAGTCAAGATTTAAGACATAAGCAACATGTGTTTTATATGTAATATCTTTTTTAACACCTTCTGCTCTGGGTTCTGGTATTTTTTTATTTTATTTTATTTATTTTAAATGTCCTCTCTGTTGCCAACAACCACCCTCTAAGGAAGGTTCAGCTACTGTTTCAGACAGGAAAATGGACTCGGAATTTAGGGCTCTGTGGTCTGCAAGGCTTCCCTGTCACCTTCTGTTTTAACGTAAAGAGCACCTTGAAAATGAGATTGGCTCTTTCTGCAAGGGGCCCTGTACACGAGGAAGGGACCTGCTTTATCTTTTGCTTGGAGTCTTGGGTTTTTCTTACCACGAACAGCTGAAAGTATGTGGATAACCGCCAGTTTTATAGTAGGTGTGTAACTTACACAGGTTAGAAGCTGACTCTGGAGAAGGTTGAGCAGAGATGAAGTGAGCAGTGTCACGCACCTGCATGGATTCACAGCTGACATCACCACTGCAAGCTGACACTTCCAGGGAACGGTGAAACACTCACTGCAGCAGAAATTAGGTCGGCCTGTGGGAACCAGAGACCTGGCCTGGGGGACCCTGCCCCTCTCTGCCGAGCTGGAGGACCCCTGGGCAGGTCCAGGAGTTTGGCAGAAGCTCCCCTGGAAGGGAAGCCAGTGCCCACCCTTGGAACTGCTCTGGGAGTGGAACTTCTCCTCCTCAGCACTCTGTTCACAGTTGTGAAACAGCATCAGGGCCCATCTCTTCCGCCCAGGGGCTTGCTGGGTTTATCACAGTCAACAGTGGCTCCGAATGGCTTGGGAGAAGCCATCACTGGCCTCTGTGAGGCCACACACTCTGCCAGGGCAGTGTCCACCCAGCTCGGATTTCATTTGTGTAAGGGACAGGCCACCTCAACCAAAGCCAAGTCACTGCTGAACGGTATAGAGACAAAGGTAGTCTTTAGTAAAGCCCAGGGCATGGAGGGAAGGCTGAGTGTGTGGGGAAGCCAGACAGCATGAGCAAGTCACCGGCCCACGTCCGAGGTGCTAGGGCTCAGGCAGTACAGAGGGGGGAGTCCACCGAGGGTCATTTGGGTAAGCTGACCATGTTGCCAGGCAGCAGCGTGGTTCTGACAGCCTGAGCCAAGTGACCTTGTCTTTGGAAGGAAGTAGCTGCTCATCTTTTCTCATACTCTTCTTGAATAAGCACCCTGGAAGCCGTAACTAAGAGCTGATGACGTTGATAGAAGGACAAGTTGAGATCATATCTACCTTCACGTCGCTAAAAGAAGAATAAGAATGAATGGGTCAGAAGAGCTGGTTCATGTCTGTGTCCCTTCACCCCACCAGTGCTCAAGACGCATGCTTTCTTTCACACTGGTTCCTGCTTTCATTTGATCCTCATTCAAGCTGTGTGTGTGTGTGTGTGTGTGTGTGTGTGTGTGTGTGTCTGTCTGTCTGTCTGTCTGTCTGTCTGTCTGTCTTAGTCTGTCTTTCTGTGTGTGACAGATGCTTAAATAAAAAGTAATCATAATAGAGATCATTTGGGGACTCGGTTTCAAAACCTTAAAGAAAACGTGTGTGAGGAGCAGTGTGTGCAGCAGTCTGGAGTGGGGCAGTGCCCGTGGTGGGGTAGGGGGGTCTCCAAGGGCCAAGGAGGGAGCAGGTGTGAAAACCCCATGGTGGTGTCTCACTGGGAGGGTTTTGAAAAGAAGAAGGGGAGTGGACGAGCCCCCACCTTTCCACGATCACACCCTATTAAGCCAGGACCAGGAAACAGTTTCTAATCAGCCGCTGATCTGGGCAGAGACCTGCCCCTTTTGTGTGGGCCTCAGATCTGTGCTGTCTATTCACAGGCGCAGCCTTCCAGCTGTTGTCGTTGAAATCCCACATAATCTTCCAGGGTCGAGGGCAGTCACCCGTGGCTGTGCAGTTAAAAGGTTATGCTGATTTCTGTTGTCAAATACTGGCCCCTTTCTCTTCCAATCACCGCCATTCTGCTTCTTTTTAACAAGAAAAACGCAGCCTAGAATTGCATTACAAGACTTTAAAGTCCTGAAAGTGTTCCCCCGTTGTGTGGACACGACACGGCCTGTGCGGTACCATTCATCCTGCGACACCTCACTGAGAACGCCCCACCTCTGCCACCCTCGGGGTTTGTGCTGGGCCAGCAGACTTTAGAGGGTTGCAGTCTGCACAGGTCACCACATGGCTGCAGTTCCTGCAGAAATGTGTCATACCGAATCTCTAACCCCAGTCACTCAGTGACTGCTCGGTAAGCAAGCAGACAACTAAAAGATGAGCACTCTTTGCAGTGTGTTTTAAATATTCACTAATTGCATTTTGTGTTTGGAAAACTGCATACCTAGATGTATTACTCCAGGCCATCAGTGATTTTCTTTCCACGCGTGGGGATTCAGCAGTAGTGCCGAGTGTCTTAAAACAGCGCACGGCCCACTCACCCTTTCCATGCTGGGTCCACGGTCCCAGGAGGGTTTGCCATGGAGCCCTCTCTCAGAAGAGGGGCGCAGGATGCCAGGCTGAGATCATATCCTTCTACTTTGCCGTTCTGTACTCATGAGCCGGGTGGCCCTGGGGTGATCCAGTCTCGTGTCTGTTTTATTTAAGGAAATCAGTTTCTAATGCATTCAAGGAACGCATTTCCTTATTTCTTCCCCAGCATGCATAAAGGATCTGAGGCAGAACTTAGGTTATTACAAATCCATTTGCAAATTACCAGTTGTTACTCTCCAAATTCATATTAAAGTTTGATTTAGAACTAAAAATGATAAAGTTGCTTTTAAAAAGAAAACCCTCTTAAGTCAAAACTAAGTCAATTTAAAAATAACCCTAAATTTACAGTACATTGCAAAGCATCACAATTTGAAAGGACTAAATTTATAAAATATGGAACATGCTATGCTAATTATTGTGGCTTACTGCCCTTCTGGCATGGTGTGAACTTTTTTGTTTTATTTGGTTATATTTTTTGTTTTAGTTGAAACTCCTGCTCGTGTGGAGGCTGGTTCAAGCCAGGTACATCCCCAGAGCACTCTGCCTGCCGCAGGTCTGACATCGAAAGTGCTGAAGGGCCTCGAGACGGGAACTTGCCGTGCACCAGGCATGTGAGGACAGGCCCTGCCCACAGGAGAGCGGAGAGCAGCCCAACACCTTCAGGGCCACGGGCTGTGAAAATTCCTCCCTTTAAAAACCCTCTTTTTGTAGTAGTGTAAATCTCTAGGTGGCCTTAGGGCCCTTTCCATTTCTAGGTCAGCCCAGTCATGTGGCCAATGTTTGCAAACATATGGGTCAGTAAAATGTTTTGTAATTTTTAGTTTGTTTATTTTTAACTGTAGAAATTGGCAAAAAAAACCCAAAAACCAGTACATGTGATGGATTAAAATGAAATTTATGCTATGTATTTATGTGCCTCGGTTCAAGTCCTGATCACCACTCTCTGAGTGACCGGAGGGGAGTCACTCACCCCTCTGAACTTGTGCTTCTCCTTTGTAAAATCACAATGTCCCCACCCACACAGGCAATAAGAATGGAAGGGGTAGAAGGCAGCAATTCTGAGCAAATTAAATGTGTTGTCTTTTTGCGCAGTACTGAGGATTGAGTGCAAAGCTATTGTACCTGTGAGTTACATCCCAGCCTCTTTTATTTATTTTCTTAGTTTGAAGCAGTCTCACCAAGTTAGCCAGGCTGACCTCCAACTTGCAGTTCTCCTGCCTCAGCCTCTCGAGAAGCTGGGATTACAGGCATGGGTCACGTTGCCCAACTGAATAAATGCTACTATTGATGACAGTACTGCCCAGGGACACTCCTCAGAGGCCTGTCTTGGTCTGGCCACCTCCTGGCATAGTCACGCTGAAGCTGGAGTGGTCCGGCCTGCACTGAGCACGCGGGCCTGTAGGACAGGGCAGGCTGCACAGCCCTGCCGTGACGCTGCTGCAGGGAGAGGAAAGCAGCCAGCTTCTCTGTGCAGAGGCATGCCCACCACAGAGCGGTGTCTCTGTCAGGCAGGGGACAGTGCCCGAAGCCACCGAGTTCCCTGCTGCAGGAATCTCCCAGCCTTAGGGTGTTGACGTTCCCAGTCCTTCTCCAAGAGTGAATGCAATAGTGTTTTTTACGTTTATGTTGCTGTGTAAAGTCTTTGATTCCTGTGTGTCCATGCCTCTGTTCTGGTCTGGTTTGGGTGGACATTGCACGGCCTGACCCTCGCAGAACGTCCTGCGGGACACGGTCTCATTCAGCATGGATGCGCTGTGGAGGGCGGGTGGTCGCACTGGAAGCGGAGGGTGGAACGGCGTTACCAGAGGCCAGGTTTGAGAGGCTTTAAATACATAGCTAAGGTTTTAAACTTCATTCGCAAGGAACTCGAGCTGTTGTGGGTTTCTCAGAGGAAAGCCTCGGACTATCACCCATACTTTCCCACTCACACTAGTGAATTACAGGGGCACCAGACACCTGGGTGGCTCACGGCATTTGTGCGTGAGCAGCACAAGTCTGGGGGTGGGAGCAAGGTACATCTCTTGGCTCTCACTCCACTCAGAGTGCCCTGTGCAAAGTGACAATGGTGCTGTTTCCCTACTGCACTGGCCACCCAGGCTGCAGACCTGACCAGTGAGTCAAAGGGAGATGTCAGAGGCTGTGTTGATTAAGGTAAGTGCTGAGCTAGTATAGGAAAGAAACAAAATTTCCTCCCCCACAAAAGGGTGGGCGCTCTGAGGATGGCAGCCCTGGATATGCCAACGCCATGCACCACCTCGCCACCTCAGGTGCTCACGCCAGGCCTCTGAGCAGCCCTACAAGTGACAGCCTTTGGCAAATCTGGCATTTCCCCGCCTATGGAAAGATAGATAGGTGTTCAGTTGCCCTGTGAAATGAGATTTGGTTCTGATATGATGGTATTTTCCATAATCGTTGCTATTATCATTGAGGTTGGGAGCTGCTTTTCCTCACTGTCCATAAAAGAATTTAGCTTTTCACTTCCTCTCGCAGAAAGTCACACCTCTCCCCACCAAGTACAACTGATGTCATCACACAGAAACTGTGCTCTAATGGAGAATCCGCTGCACAAGACCTCAAGGGATGGACCTTTTAGCCACTTTATATAGAATGAATGAGGCTCTGCTCCTCATTTCAGCCTCCCATGCAGTTGCTCCCAAACAGCATTTAGGATTCAGAAAGAGCTCAAGCGGTCTGGCCCTTCATCTGCGACAAGCTTAGCACAAGTGTGTTTTGTCGTCATTTCCAAGCGGCCCTGCTCCACATATAAACCTTAGGACCTTTGGAGACATTTGATCAGATTTCTGACTGAGGATCTTTTCATAAGAATAACATCTGAATCCCAAACTGCTTAAATTTGCCCTTTTGTTCCTTTTCTATTCTTCTTTTGCTGTAGAAGAGAACAAGATGGGTGAAATTTTCCTACCAGTCCTGTCTGGGATTTGGTGTGTTACTGAGGCTGGAGCATGGGCTTGTGCAGGTGTGCATGGAGTTTTATCAGCCATGTCACCTCCCCATCAACTCTAGGGTTTCATGTCTCCTTGCTACGTACCTACAGTTTATTAATAGATTTCCCAATAATTGGGTAAGGAGCAAAACCAGCTTCATAGCCATGTAGAGATACATGGGACATTTCATCAAGGCCAGGTTAAGAATAGAAGCTAGCCAGATGCTCTGATAGTACTGCAGAGATGGTTATGTCAGAACTGGAGAGACACTGATTGTGTTATGCACTTTCCACCCAGCTGGGAGAAGGATGAGAGTCATTTTTGCAGGGGCTTCAGTATAGCAAGCAGTCCTAGCTTCAGGGTGGCTCTAGACTGGGGGTTTGATCCCTGATAGCAGTTGAATTGCACGGCCCTGGGACTCCGTTTTCCTTTGGTCTTCCAAACTGAAACCAGACAACAGCAACTGGGGACTCCTAGCCTCACCATCCTTGTCAGGGAAACCCACCAAGCCTGCTGGGCCAGAAACGCAGCTCAGCGGGTCTCCTCCGCCCTGGTTGGGACTCCAGGGAATGTCCTGTGGTTCCCTCTCATTGCTCTCCATGCCAGTGACCTCCTTGCTAGTTAAAGCCCTGCTACCGGACATAAGAGGTGGAAGGAGGCATTTGTGTGAATCCTGGTGGGAGCAGGAGCTGAATGGGTTTGTCTGGTTCAGGAGATGCCAGGCTGAGAACTGAAGCAGGGCGTCTGGCTTGGAGGGTGTAGCCAGGCAGAGGAAAAGCAGTGTGCGGGTGGAGCTGTGTGCACTGGGACCTGTGGAGGGAGAAAACTGCCGACAGCAGTGACAAAGTCCTAAATGGTGGGAGGGTGGGCGCTGGGCAAGAGAGAGGGGCAACTGGGGTTCAGCTCGGGGCCCAGGGCCTGGCAGGAGCAGAGGGGATGGAGGCACCAGTTGGAGCCATGAACACTGATCATGTGGGGGCTCCAAGGGTGCCCTGCTCCCCGCTCTGCCTCGGCACCCGCTCACCCCTCCGTCTGGCTCCTCCTCGGATTGGGCACCCTGAGCCCCACACTGCTCATCTGCTCTTTTCCTTGGAGTCACTTTTACCGTCCACCCTTTCCTTAAAGGTTGTTTTGATGTTTTCAACCATTGCTGTTCCCACACTGTGACGTCTGCAGGGGGAACTCCGCAGCCTGCTCCATGCCCGGCCCAGGGTGGGTGCGGGTGGGTACTCGTGGCATGAGCAGGTCCTCAGGTCAGCCCCGGCATCAGGGTGGGAAGAGGCAGGGCTGTCCAAGGCCAAGAACAAGAATCGGGGGTTGCCAATTGAGGGGTCACAGCGGAGTCATCTGCCTGACTGCAAGGCATAGAAGTTGAGGATTTAGAGGGGCAAGAGCAGGGTCTGCCTTGGCTGTGTTGGTTGGGCTCTCAGGCTGTCTGGATAGAACGTCTGTCGGATATTTCCTGAGATTTGTGGGTCTGGATCCAAGCAAAAGATAAAGATTGAGGGCCGTTCGTTTATGGATTCATTCATCTACGCATTCCCAGACGGCCGGTAACAGCTTTGTCTTGCACGTTAGGGTGCAGTGGTGGATGGCTCAGCCTGTCCGATCCTCACAGAGAGTACAGTCCAGATTGGTAGCTGATGTCATGGACACAGATAAGATGATTTGGAGGTAGGAAGCCCAAACCTTGGGAGCACCAACATTTAAGAGGCAGACAAAAGAAACCAGACATCCAGGAGATCCCCAAATCTTGCATCAAACTCAGCTGAGTCTCTCAAATGTGTTCCTTGATTTTTGGTGGCAGGATTAAAGTGCCTGTGTTTATATTCACTCCATGCAGAAACTCTTCTTAATTCTTCCTTAAAATAAGGGATTTCCGAGATTGGAATGGAAGCAAGTATCAGCCCGTAAATCAAGTGAGGAGAAGAGGAAAGCGCAGGAGCAGGAGCCCAGCCGGATTTTCCCGTCCAGCTCTGAGCACCCTTGTTGTGTGTGCTTTAAGTCCACTGTTGTGGCTGGATTTCCTCTGTGATTATCTGTAGGATAAATATGATCTTACTTGTGTCCCAGTAAGAAAGAAGTGTTATGGTCTGTTTTGCCAAAACCTCTTTAGAGAGTTTTTATTTGTTTATTAATTTTTCTGCTTCTCAGTTCTCTTAAGCCAAGAGATAGTGCCTTAGGCTCTCACTAAATAAAAGCCAGCTGAATACCTGGGTGTGGGGTTGTTTTGATAGATGAGGTTTCTTAAGCACATTTAAGTAAAACTTCATCATTGTGTTATAAAGCAGTTAATGATTATGGCATATCCTAAAAATTAGAATGGTTTTATCTAAAACACCAGAGATATGTGTTGGATATCAAAGGTAAATGAAATTTTTTCTTTTAAATCTCAGCAAAAATCTTCCTTATCCAAAAATCCATTGTAACTAAAACAAGAATAACTCATAGTTCCATTAATAATCCACCAAAACATTAGTGATTTTTGCACATGTTTACATGCATGGTGTTTGATAAATATACTAGTGCCTATTTAGTACCATATATCAACTTGCTTTCCCCAAATAATGTAGAAAATACAGCTTTTATTTTAAAATCCATTTTATCTTTGGAGTGCTGGATACTCAGATTAGTCCGCTCTCTTATGTTATGTGTCTTAAAGGTTATGTTTCTTATTGCAAAGAACAGTTATTTTAAAAAATCCCTTTAGCTAACAACTTCTTCTCTGAGCCAAAGTTTAAAGCTGGTAGATACTAGCTTTATAGACAGATCCTCAGCTAGAATCTACCTGTGGCAGACTCAGAAAACTTTGGAGACAGAGAATTAAAGAGCATGTGTTAGATTTTGGATTTTTTTTTTGTCATTTGTATGTTTCTGAATATGCCATGAACTTACCAATGAGTAATCGGTGATAGAGGTCATATTAATTATCTTAAAGGAAATTAACTGTATTCAGAAAAATGAAGTAGACATCAAATTCATGGATTCCTTAATTTTGAACCATCAATTTATATTTTCTCAAAAAATATTAATGAACCCAAAAATATTTCTTCTGTAAGCATATTTCAATTTTCATTTGTGCACAGAATGATTTCCTTTCATACTTCATGGAGTAAGCTTGCTTTCGCTTTTGTGGCCTTTTGAGATCTCTCCCTGTAGTACTTCTAGAAAGGGAGGGTAACGTCTTGAAGTCTTATTTCACTTAAACTCATAACTAAACCTGATCTGATGTTTCTTCAGAGAATAACGTGCCAGATTGCGGTGGAATTCGGCTGTTGAGGCTGCTCTTCGGCGTGTGACTTTCATCCCATTTGTTAAAGTCTCAGAGGTCACTCCCGGTAGCCATTTCTTTCAAATTCTCTTTTGTCTCACATTTCCTGTTGAATTTTTTTAGACCATCTCAAAAACCACCCTGTTGTGTCACAGCTTGCTTGCAGCCTCTGGAGTCAAACCCAAAGCCATCCGTGTCACCAGCTGACTGTGTCTCACCCTGCCCTGGGAGCAGCCCTGCCCAGCAGTCCAAGGGCACCCCCTCATCATTGCAAAACCCAGGAGCCCAAGGCCCAACGCCTGCTCATGATGCTTCTTCTGTTTCTGTCTCCACAGGACATCTGGGCTTCCAGGACAGCTTTGTCACATCAGGCGTGTTCAGTGTGACTGAGCTGGTACGAGTGTCACAGAGTGAGTACGATTTCCTTCCATCCAGTGCAGGTCGGCCTTGGCTCTGTGCTTGCTTTCCGTCTGGGCCCCGGGAGGCAGGAAAGCTCCACATCCTCGTCCCACTGAGCTCTGGCTCCTGGAGGACTGTGGGATTCCTGGGATGGCCAGGCAGGGAAACTGCGTTTCAAAAGACCATACTTCTGAGCTTACCAATGCTAATGCACTCGGCGTGAGTGACACGGGCAGTGTGGTCATTACCAGCCTGTCGATGGGACCACAGCCTGCCCAGAAGCTGCTGTCACTGCCTGCTCCAGTGATCAAAGGCCCATTGATTTCACTTTTGCGAGGACACCATCCAGACCATGCAAGAGGAAGTGAGGAGCCTCTGTCTCCCTTCTGTCTGTCTGTCTGTCGGTCTCCCACATACACAGTTGCCCCTCCAGAACGCTTCTGTTCTTATTTAAAAGTGTGATGCTCTAGGTCCTAATAGAAAAGGGAAAATAAATACCAAACACTAACATTTTCTCCCCTACACATGCCTCTGAAGTACCAAGCAGGGAATCTTTACATTAGCCAAGTGGTTCCTGGGAACGTCCGGGCTCCTCCACCACGCCCTCTCCTCCCTCCAGCCTGCGCAGTAGTAGCCGGGACTAGTCTTCAGGGCGAGGAAGAGCCCAGGCTGCAGAGAAGCCAGCTGGCCAGGCCCTGAGAAGTGCTCACTCTGTTAATCTGCTTGGTGGGAAGTCCCCACCTCATAGAGGGAGTTGAGAGTCGCCCAGAATTGCCCCGAGGTCCAGTGCTGTGTCTGCCTCAGGAGTGGCAGAATCCACATGCTCAGGGAACTTAGAGAAGCAACCACATGGGGCAAGCCAAGGGGATCGGTAGGGCAGGATGAGGGGTGCTGGGGTTCCAGGTCAGGTGCAGAGGAGCCGGGTCCATGGCAGGCCCTAGGAGAAGCAGGCTGCATGGAGGAAGCCTGGACAGACCAATGCCACTGCCCTCTGGGTAACCAGAGGGAAGGAGCAGCATCAGGGAGCAGAGCCTGGAGCCCAGTGGCTCTGCCCAGCTGGCCTGAGGTGCTGGTCAGCGTGGGTAGTGCAGGATTTGAAAATGGCCAGCATGCCACGATTTTATAACCGAGCTCCAAATGTTGCCTTAAAAAGAAAAGAAAAGAAAAAGCCAAGCCCCCTTTTCTCCAAAGCCAGCGCTATAGACCAGCCTGGGTCCTTGGATACAAACACCCTGATGGAGCTGCCCACGCTGAACTATGGTCATGGGTGCTCACTGGGCACAGCCCACAGCAGCGCTAGCCTGGGCCTGAGACCGGCATGCCCCGTCCGCGCTCTCCGGGGACCGGAGGGCGCTGGGCATCTGTGCACCTCCAGGTGCGGAAGAGGTTCACCCCAGCTCTTGTCGGCCAGAACGACCCAAAAACTTCACTGCGGTTTTCCCGGCTTGTTTTCAGGCACTGCCTTGTGTTTCATTCTTGGATGTCACATTCCTGCTGCTTTGCGCTGCTGGGGTGGGAACCCAGGCCCCATGCGCCCGGGCGGTACTCATGGCCGGTCCACAGCCCTCGGTGGAGCATCCCTCGTCACCCCGCTGCTAATCCTGGGGGTGCGCTGCGTCACCAGAGAGATGAGAGGAGGCACATGGTCGCCAACTCGGGCCCATGCTGATGTTAGGGATTGGGGTTTGCGCATGAGCTTCGGTACCTGCCATTCCGTGGGTCCCAGTGAGCGTGTCGTGACGTGTGTCTGCTGTCACTGCATCCTGGGCCATTGCACAGTTCCCACCCTGCAGACGCCAGTCACCTGCTCCTATCTCACGTGGTCACCATCCTCTCGGCAGGCATCCTCCAGGCCATGGCAGCCCTGCCCGCCCAGAGCACACGGTCAGGATGGCCTCATGCCAAACAGGTTCTCTCTGGGTGTTACTGTTTGACTGCCGATTTGATACTGTAAATATTTACCTCCCCAGCTTTCCAGGCAGTCTCTTATTTTGGTTTCCCTCCTTTTAATAAAGGGAGAAGCACTGGTCATTGTCCTAGGGAGGGCTCCAGAGGGACCCTGCTGAGTCCTTTAGTGTGGTGTCACCACCACCAAGGTGGCCAGGCAAGGAGCAAGGAACACAGGGAAAAGCAATGCAAGGGAGGGATCCCAGGCGGGTGTCAGCCAGAGAAGCACGGCCATGGGCCCAGGACTCCTGTAGCCCAGGCTGTAGGCTCCTGGAGACCCCTCCCCGCCTGTGCTTTGCACCTTAAGGTTTGTCACAGTCATCTTAAGTCTGTGGGCTGGGGAAGGCAGGAAGGAACAGCCCCCTTGGCAAAGGCCTGACTCACTAACTCAAGACTGGGAGTCTGCTTACTGCCCACAGGGCAGGGCCTGTGGGGGTCACACTGGGAAGGT